>JAODUP010000426.1:140000-142500 GCA_025642065.1 Paralvinella palmiformis | reverse complement strand
TTTAACTCACAATGAAATATCAGGTAACAAAAGTGTCTTCTTCACCTTACTGTCATATCGTTAACAAATGTGTCTTCTTCACCTTACTGTCATATCGTTAACAAAATTGTCTTCTTCAGCTTACTGTCATATCGTAAACAAAAGTGTCTTCTTCAGCTTACTGTCATATCGTATATAAACGTGTTTTCTTAACATTACTGTCATATCGTTAACAATGGTTTCTTCTTCACCTTACTGTCATATCGAAGACATCCTGTAGAAATATTAATTAAAAAAACAAATAAATGAATAAATTGTTGGCCAAATATGAGAGTTTGTTCAATTATAAACTATAATCCACTTCAATGGATTGTTATTTACTTCTCAGTATAGAGGCAAAGGAATGAAACTGAAACCGGAAAAGGTGAAACGAACAAAGGTTATGCTGTCTATAGTAACAGAAAGTCATTTATTAATGTCAAACATATATAGATGTGTGTCCTCATTCTTTGATTTATTACAATGTTTTATTGAAACCAAATTCTATTTTGACGCCCACTATTTTGCTCTCTCTCTCTCTCTCTCTCTATATATATATATATATATATATATATATATATATATATATATATATATATATATATATATATTACAAATTTATATATTTAGTTGTGTTACATAATGTATTACAGAACAGATCGGATTAGAAAATTATTGCGAAAAAAATGTTGTTTTGTTTGATATTATATAAAACACATATAATATGTTTATTGTGATTTTAAGATGACAAAACATAATTATTGTAGTAAACGTCTACCTTTAATAAGATATTGTAATATTTATGTCACAGATTGATTAGATCATGTAATTGTTTATGAATGTAAACGTCTATCTCGATGAATAAATATATTTAATGATGAGATAATAAGTTTATAGAATATTAAGCCATCACTCGCTTTTTCCATTTTTAATTAACTTACATAATATCGAATACAAAGTTTTGGTAATTAGAACATAGAATTTGGTTAATGACATATTAAAAGTGGGACTCAAATAATTAATAATTGTCATATTTTAACATATTATAAATAGTCATTTAAATAAACAAAATATATGTTTTAGTTACAGTAAAATGACTCAAATCACCCAAACTTATAAAAAATATATTTTTAAAAGTAATTCCTTTTATACTTTGAGACATTTATTGCTTTTGAGGAATAAGGCAGATAATGAGACCACCAACAATAATTATAATATGATAAAACCCGCAGTGTAATGATGTTATTTTGATAATTATGTTATTATTTATATAATTTGTAATATTATATATTTAAAGAAATATAAACCTTAATACAATATTGAGATAATCAACTCATTTGTCATTTTATTTATTGCTAAGTCATAGACTAATACCCGACATGATACAATATATTAATAATGATATCAGTTTAGTTTATGTGTCATCCCAATCAAGTATTAAACGTTATCTCTGATAGATTTATCACGTTATCTAAAGATCAATATAATTATATATCAAACACATAAATTAAGATAATACGTTGTTATTACCCGCCCACCTGAAGTTTACATTATTAACAAAATGGTTATTATAACACATTTTAGACTAATCATTAAATAACGTCCGTACATCAATTAAAATATTTACATCAATTATGATTATCTAATTATAGAATTAGATACTAAAGAATTAAACTTTTCTTTGGTGTCCCATATAAATAATAAACTAATATTATAAATTTTAATAATTATATTACCACCTGGATAACTTAAGTATGAGATTATTCCGTGTTACCTCATAGATATTGGTATAATATTATTTATATATATTGTCTCATTCTGTGGGTTGAGTATTTCTGTAAGTATTTTGTATGTCTATATTTGTCTCTTGATGACATTTCGGGCTATTTTATTGATATATTTGGTGACTCAGACATTTTAACTTGATATTAGAACAAAATTAACCGTTTTTGTTTTTATATTCAGCAAGAACATCGAAAAAGATAATTGGTACTTGTTATACCTGTTACTAAGGTTTTAAGAACAGATTAATAACTTATAATCAAATGTTATATTGTAACTATAACTTACAATAGACTGACATTATGATAGGATGAATCAATCAATTCTTTGAAGCACCTAATTTTCTAATTCAATGACATTTTCGAAAAACGGGACTTTCAAATGATATATTATTTTTATAAATTTAAAATGATATAATTAACAGATTGCGTCACATGTACATTGTCACAGCTCACTGTGTCACAGATTATTTATTACTAGTAAATTGACTGGATTGATACATTCCATTTAAATATTTTGATACTCTGGATATGACAACAAATATTATGTATAGATCTTATTTAGACAATAACGACAACAACAATAATAATAATAATAATAATAATAATAATAATAATAATAATAATTACTATAGTACACTTACTGCTATGAACCATTCAGATGAACTATAAAGTGAAATTCTCAAAATGAGGCACATCAC
>JAODUP010000426.1:0-137500 GCA_025642065.1 Paralvinella palmiformis | reverse complement strand
ATTTCTTGTGAGATGATACTAATAAGAATTAAATTTCAGATAAGATGACTCAGTCCTCTGATATCTTATAACTACGATTATTGTCAATATATTTGAAAGTAATACATGTATCAAAGATTGATAAAACGAGATATTTGGCAAAATTTTAGGAAAAAAGAATATTACAAATTAAAATAAAAAAGATAACTTGCTAAAAAATGAAGAAGATAAGAATAAGTTAAGAGAACAATTAAACAATAAATATTGTTACTTTATTGTCTAAGGTAATATGACATCCATGTCAGTCTGACTATCTATAAATAAATTATTATATATAATATCGGATATGAGAATAACAACAAATTAAGTGTTTCAATAAATTTGAATCATAACCAAAAAAAGAGAGACATAGAAAAAATCACCGTAAGCCTCATTAGTGACAGGTAACTTATATCATAGTGCTATCTTATATATGTACTATCAATAGTCACCCACTCTACCTATGACGTCATTTATATATAACGTCAAGAAATTGTTCTGAAGATGCGCTTAAAATGATAAGAATAAAGCTCTGCGTATTAACCTGAAAACATCTTGTCTACAACTCGATAATAACGTCAGTGATGGCTATAATATTCGAGTGACACATGAAGACACACCTTTTCAAAGCATCAATTGTGTCATCCCTAGTATCTTAGGAAGTCTTCTTATAGTGATAGAATGTTTACTAGAGTTGAGGACTATGGTCGGTGATGGTGTTTAGTGATGGTGTTTAGTGATGGTGTTTAGTGATGGTGTTTAGTGATGGTGTTTAGTGATGGTGTTTAGTGATGGTGTTTAGTGATGGTGTTTAGCGATGGTGTTTAGTGATGGTGTTTACTGATGGTGTTTAGTGATGGTGTTTACTGATGGTGTTTAGTGATGGTGTTTAGTGATGGTGTTTAGTGATGGTGTTTAGTGATGGTGTTTACTGATGGTGTTTAGTGATGGTGTTTACTGATGGTGTTTAGTGATGGTGTTTAGTGATGGTGTTTAGTGATGGTGTTTAGTGATGGTGTTTAGTGATGGTGTTTACTGATGGTGTTTAGTGATGGTGTTTAGTGATGGTGTTTAGTGATGGTGTTTAGTGATGGTGTTTAGTTTTCTCTTAATTAAATTAAAACTTGTAATCAAATTATTATATTGATGTTTTATAATGTGATATCAAACTTTTGTTATGTGTTTGATATATAGTTTTTATAAATTCTTTATTAGTATTATTATTAGTATTATATTCATCATCATTATCATCATCATCATCATCGTCATCATTATTATTATCATCAACAACAGCATCATCATTATCGCCTTCATCACATTCATTATTACAATTTCATATCATATATTTATTAATTTCATTGTTTTGTGAAACTATATATATATATATATGGCGCCTCCGTGGCTTAACTGGTAGCGCGTTTGACCACATATCTATAGCACCTTGATTCAAATCCCGGCCGTACCACGTCAGCAGGGTGTTTCATTTTGCCTGGTGGCATTTGGAGGTCGTTCGGCCCATTTAACCTACATTATGGACAAATGTAGCCATAAAGTAGCAATCTATCTATCTGTTTCTATCGTAATCTCTGACTTTATCTGCCCATCTCTAGATATTCTACTTCCTGCTTTTTAACTTTCATTTATAATAAACATGATATTAATAACATAGCTGAAGATATAAAACTTATCAGAGTTAGTGATATTTTTAATTTAGACTTCTTGTATGGAGCTGATAATATAATATATCTGATGGATGGGTATAATACAATTTATCTTAATGTCATCAGAGATGGACAAACATATACCTAACAGCTGACTTAACTTTATTAAAAGGATTCAGCAAAAATACTTATAAATAATATATATAAAGTTGATAGGTATTGTGATCAATATGGGTTAAGTTGATTTCTATAAGATAGCAATGTAGATGTGAATGTTGATATATTTGTATTGATATCAGCAGCTGGGCGAAGGCTTGAAGGCTTCTATATGTTCATAAACATAAATTGAGTGATAATGAAGAAGGAAACATCTGTAACATTATATAATCTCAAAGGAAGAATTTCTTGTCAAAATATAGGAATTATTTCCACTGAAAAATATAAGATAATCAGATACACATCAAATGTTTATTTCCTATACTTAGCCTTTTCAAGAGAAAATACACACAAAAGTAAATAAACCAGTGACATGTATCATTGAACAATCAATAAAATATTAAACGAAATACATCAAAATCGCTCAAAGGTTTATTTGATATATATTGACTTATGGAGTAAATATTGATTGATTGAATATTGATTGTTTGACTTAACTTTTACATACATCTGCCATTAATCTGTTAGAATATGTATTCTATATGCTAATTACTTCTATATCTTCTATATGTTTATTATAATAGAAAAAGAAATGATAATAAATATAATTTATTAGTGAAAAGAAATATAATAAATATTATAATACATAATATATGTTTTGTAATAAGAAATGTACAATATATGATAGATTCTAAAGTATCGTAGGTTAAATAAAACACGAGCTTATAAAACATTTAACAATAATACACGTGACAGTAATAATTAATATTTGTTACATACCATAATAATAATAATAATAATATCTCTGACGATAAGTTAATATTTGTTAAATAATATAAATATGTCTTCATATGACATCTAAATGTCATTTTTTTAACTCTCTATCCCAATACCTCATTATATCAAATTTAATCTTACAGGTAACAACTTGTTTTCCTAGTCGTTAATATTGTTGTTATTTACACTTGTTGTTTTCCTACATTGTCTACCTAACAACATGTTGTCTGTTTTGTTGCTTTCATAGGATATCGTCCTAACAACGTGTTTTTTGTGTTTGTTGTTTTCCTATAGTATCGTTATGACAATAACTGAGGCTGAATAAATGATCAAACAGACCATGAAATCATGTATGTATACACATCAAATAGTAAATATACCTAAACTATAGCACTAGCAATATTATTATTATTATTATTATTGTGTATGGTATACCTTAAAATAGAACGTTCAAATAAAACAATTACCTTTATATAATAGTTTATAATTAGTCTTCTTCATTTAATTAAAGTTGGCATAAATTAGTTACGTATAATAGAAGATATTCTCCGACTAGATCAATATAATAATTAATTTAATTTATAACTATATCGTATCATTATTATTGTGGTTTTTTATAAACCGGATCATTTAAATAAATAGCGACGGTAATATCCACAATATTTTATATACTATTAAAAGGAATAATTATATCTAGAATTAGAATGTTGCTAAAATTTTCTGAATTAGCAACATTTAGTCATCGTTTGTTGAAGTAAATCAAAATGTAACTTTTTAGGTGAACGTTTAGAAGTATCATTATTGAATGTTATTTATCATCCCTAACAATACGTTGACTATTATTAATAATAATCAACTGGGGATTAATCTACTCCAACAGGACTTATATAGATTGTGGATATGAAAGAACTAAGAACTGGACTCAATGGTATACCATGTAAAAATTACCGAAAAAAAAACAGGAACAGACATTGTCTGGGAAGCGTTGTTCCAAATGGGATTGTCATATATCGTGACAGAAATATTCTAGAATAATTTAGAGAGGATTTAGAGTCACCTCAACTCCTGAGTGAATACAGTTTACGAGCTGATGAAGCCTATTACAAAAGTGTCCAAATTATCATCAACTATTATTCTCTGTCGTATTCAAAAAGTATTACGTTGAGTCTCGAGGCTCCTTGTTACTTTGATAAGTTACGAACGTTCGGCGGAAAGTAAAGACCGATCGTCGAACTTGTTTAGAGATGTACTTTGAAATATATAGAGAACTCTGTAAATAAAATTGTTTTATTGTTATTCGAGAAAGAAATCCTTTTCTATTCTACAAAGATGGAGGAATTTGGAAAAGATCAAAACAGACTTTTCAGGCTACCAAAGAGCTTGAAAGGAAGTAATTTAATTATAGGAATAATATCGTTTCTTCTGATTCGCCAGTAATATAAGTCTCATTACCATAAATATTAGATAATAACTAAGTCTCTGAACAAAACATGAACTTCGATATATTACCTACTTGATCAATTAATAAACTTTCCTGTTATTATCAAATAATAAACATATGACTTGTAACACTTTAGTACAAACTCTTATCATTTCTCGACTGGACTAAGGTAATCCATTGTTATATAACATCCTGTCGTTGTTTCTTCCCCCATTTTTTCTCTCTCCCACCCCACCCCCTCTCTCCCTCTTTCCCTCTCTCGCTCCTTCTATCTCTCTCTCTCAAGCTCTCCCCTCACCCCTCTCTCTCCCCACTATCTCTCTTTCCCCCTCTTTCTCAGTCAACCCTTATCTCACTCTCTCTCTCTCTCTCTCTCTCTCTCTATATATATATATATATATATATATATATATATATATATATATATATATATCATTCCTCTCATCTCTCGCTCCCTCTCTTTCCACTCTCTCTTTCTCCGTCCCCACTCCCTCGCCCTCTCTCTCTCTCTCTCCCGGCCCCCTGTCCCTCCCTTCTCTCTCACTATCTTTCCTCTCTCTCTCTCTCTTATAATAGTATTAATATTATTATTATTATTATTATATCATGTTTCTATTATCATGATTCAACTGTCCTTATTCTTTCAATCATCATTCAAAATTAACACAAACAAATGTTTTATAATTAGATGTATTTCAATATCGGTTTTTAGAAGTATTATTGATATTCAACATCTTTCTTTGTTATTCTTTGTTACATGTTATTTACTAATAAACAAAATCATTATCATTCTAGCAATATATATATATATATTCCAACATCTGACATACTATCAATGATATAATAAACTATACGTACGACATCAAGATAATCATTTTGTTGACTTTGACGTTTTAAAAGTCATCTTTTTCAATTAACAACAAATAAACATTATATTATAATAACTAAAAAACATCATATTATAGTCAACGACATACTTCTCTCCAGTTTATTAGTTAACCGACTTATTTTATCCCTCAAATTACTACTTAGTTAGTTAATGTCAAATCTCCTCAAACAATTCTACTCGTTCTGTGTCTATTTTTATCTTCTGTTAACTTTAAATCATCTTCAATTAAAAATCAATTGAAATTTAATTTTGTTTAAATGAAAATTTAACGATTTTGTTTATCATAAAATGTTATGTTTCTTATTTAATTTAGTTGTAATAGAGTGTTCCCCTGTAACACTTCTTAGAGCACTGCGGTGCCAAAGCTCTACCTTCCGGGTACGAGTCCAGATCATATCGATTTGTGTAGGATATATTTTATCTAGGACACCCCCCCCCACAAACACATCTTATTTTAAATGTTAACACACACACACACACACACACACACACACACACACACACACAACACACACACATATATATATATATATATATATATATATATATATATATATATATATATAGATAATAGATAGATAGATAGATAGATAGATAGATAGATAGATAGATAGATAGATAGATAGAGATTGAATAATAACTAACTATGAGTACATTAGTAAACATTTGTTGTCATTATAATTTAGGTCAAACTGTAAAACATTAATTATTAATATAAAACGTTCATTGTTTACTTTTGTTGTCATTGATTCGTCTATTTCTCTCACATTCTATTTGTTTCTTCATTATGTAATTGGAAAGAACAAGTGTATACTTAATAAATTATTATTATCATTATTATTATTATTATTATTATTATTATTATTATTATTGAAATACATTCCATAACATATGTTTATTTAATTTTAGATGGTTCGGTTAATGAATAGATCTGATGGCAGGTATTTCAGACATGTTAAAATGACATGGAATAATATATATTAAATGTAAAATAAAATATTACAATATAATGGTGATTAATATTTTTGACGTAATAATAGTTGTGTATTCTGGGTATCTTAGAGTCCTGTCTGATGTATACATCTGTAACATGTCTCTCAAATACACAGGATGTCGATCGTGCAATGCCTTATGTGTGTGGATCAGAAGTTTAAACTGAGCACGGTATTTTACTGGCAGCCAATGGAGTTTCTTTAACACAGGTGTGATATGATTATGTCTAGCTGTTCTAGTCACAATGCGAGCTGCCGTATTCTGTACACTTTGCAGCTTACTAATCATGGTATCTGGTAGTCCATGGATGAGCGCATTACAATAGTCCAGTATCGACATTACAAGCCCATGCACCAATGACTTAGTAGCATCGTTAGATAGGTAACGCCTGATACGACCAATGCTGGCAGTTGTGCATATCCAGATCTGCGTTATGGAGGCGACTTGTTGTGTCATTGTCATGTTGGAATCAAACATGACACCTAGATTACGTACACATACTGTGGATGTTATTCGAGCATTTCCTACTTGTACAGACACTTTGTCAATGAACTGTGAATTATGTTTTGATGCATGACCATTATTTAGCTTCAGCATACTCTGGTGCGTACATGCCTCGATTTCGATTAGGCAGTTTTCAATGCGTGTCAATGTTTCAGCCTGGATTACATCATCTTTAGCTTTGAATGACAGATACAACTGTGTATCATCCGCGTAGAAGTGGTACTGCAGTCCATGACGCCTTATGACGTCACCAATGGGCTTTGTATAGAGTACGTAAATTTTCGCACCCAGAACGGAACTCTGGGGAACACTGTACTCCATCAATACTGGCATTGATAATTCACCTTCAACAGAAACAGTTTGGAAACGTTCACTAAGATATGACGTCATCCACGCTCGCGATATACCTGTGATACCAAAGCGTTGCTCCAATCGTTCCAGTAATGTTTGGTGATCAATGGTGTCAAATGCTGCGGACAGGTCGAGCATGGTAAGCACAGACACATAACCCTTATCCAGAGAGTTCAAAATATCGTTATTCACCTTGAGTAATGCCGTCTCTCTTGAGTGGAACTTACGGTAGGCAGACTGAAGTGGTTTGTGGAGACAATTTGACAAAAGGTGATGCTCTATGCGGGTATCCACAACTTTGTCCAGGATTTTCGAGACAAATGGTAAATTAGACACTGGTCTGTAGTTCTTCAATATCTTTTGGGTCCACACCAGATTTCTTCACGGAGTGGTCTTATCCGAGCACATTTGAAGCACATTGGCACACTGCTCGTCTCCATGGACAAATTAATTATTGCAATCACTAGGGGACCAGCTCATCCAGGTACTGCTTGAGGAGCCATGTTGAAATCGGATCAAGTTCACATTACTTATCCGAAGCTTTGCGTATGACACTTCGCACATCCTCTGATGGCAGGTTTAAAATAAGCTAGTACCACGAACATGACAGTGGGTAGTACAGGTACATTATCAGACATTTGTATTTGCTTTGTTTGAAGGTCACTTCTGATGTTATCGACCTTCTTGATGAACAAATCACTAAAACACTGTACTAGTTCTAAAATGAGAAATAACGATTGTTTATTCCTAAGTCAATCAAATAATTAATAATGGATGATATTTCTTGAGGACGATATTTCTTCAGGACCTTAGACATTCCATTAACTAAATATGAAGTGGTAGGAATAAAATCTATGTCCAACTGTAATAAAGGAATATTGTTTATAGACAACGAAGAAGAACCAATAATCTGATATTATAGATACTGAGACAACAAGGTAGACACTAAATCAGAACAATAAAGAAGATCACATGTAGTGTCATAACCCGTACTCATAATATTACAAATGCCGTAACCTAACGAAGCCCCTTATATTTTTATATAATTTACATCATATAAATATTAAAACTGTCCGAGCTCTTTTTTATTATAAATCAGGTTAAGAATTGTCTCCCAGTTGATAGTCTAAGGACTTTGTACTTCGCTCTTATTAATTGGTTTATGTCTTATGGTATCACCGTATGGGGAAATACAAGCCAGTCATATTTACACAGAACATCCAATTTACAAAAACGAGCAGTAACAGTAATAAATAAAGCTTTATATAATAACCACACAGATCCTCTGTTTAAAAAATCTAAATTTCTTAAAAACTTAGCTATTTATATGAGCACCAAGCCTATTTAAGCAGACAATCAAGTCTAATCAAGATTTCCTTTTTATAAATTCTCTTGTATATGGAACAAGTGGACATCAATAGTACACAACTTTACTTCTAAGTGTCAGTTCAAGAATGAAGTAAAAAAGCAGTTACTATTTTCTTATCCAACTACCGTTAAATGTATTAATCCATTTTACAATGACTGTCGACAGAGATAACAAAAAGGTTCATCTCTCTTTCATTCCGTAACCTGGTCACTGGTATTATCTAATGTGTCCTCTCATGGATTGGCATCCAAATTTATGTTTTATTAATTCAGTCTCTCAAATGATACATATATAATTGGAAAGATAGCTTTAGCTACACTGGTCCCCCGGTGATTTTTATTATATTTTGTTGCATGTATACTTTATATGTTCATATTCTTGGAAATTGGAAATAAACATTCTACTCTAAACATAATGTTCCGGCTTCAAACCAAAATTAATCGATTCTATATTAAAGATGTATTTGGGTCAAATTATGATTATAGAAACTAGAATGGAGAGATTATATAAATAATATTCATCTATTTCTAAAATGTCTCCTATATGTCACTATTTTATGACGTTTCATTCATTCATCAGTGGATTATATATTTTTAGGAAACCTTATCAACACAAACATCCAAATATAATCCGTTACCACGTGACCGGAGTAATATTAAATATAAAAAGTCTTTAGTTTTTTATTATAAATTTCTTATTATAAAATATTATTAGTAGTAGTAGTAGTAGTAGTAGTAGTAGTAGTATTTTTGAAATACACGCCATAACATATTATAAATCACTTACAGGGTTTATTATAGACATATTATTTGCACAGCGCCTGTTAATGGCTCCTACTAGTAATATACATTATTATAATGTTTGTGTATACGATCGACCTTTATCTCCCCCCAGTAGCCATATTAATAATACCCTAGAGCTATACAATCTTCATTCACTTTATACAATATACTATTAAGTCATTCAAACTGTCTCCAATCAGACACTTATAACCAATATACAACTTCAAATATAACAGTTGTCTATTGTCTATAAAGAATATTACTAGACACCAGTATGTAATAACTGAACGTTGTTTACGATATGATAATAGTATAAAGTCTTGTTGGAAGACAATTAACAATGGAATATAGAGGAGACTTCCTGGTTATTGTTAGTAGACTATATAGAGCTAAACGGTGTTCGTCTATTGATCTACATCTACACGGTCTGCTTATTGATCTACATCTATATAGTCTGTTTATTGATCTACATCTATATAGTCTGTTTATTGATCTACGTCTATATAGTCTGTTTATTGATCTACGTCTATATGATCTGCTTCAGGATTTGTTTATTAATCAGATCGTGATTGGATTATATTTGGAGAGGCTTATTAGCTTTGTGCTTATAATACTTCACACGCACACGCACGCACACACATATATATATATATATACACACACACGCACGCACACGCACACACATACACACACACCCACATAGACACACACACACACACACACACACAGCCATATATATATATATATATATATATATATATATATATATATATATCCAAACTAGGAGGTTTTTAGAGAAATTCTCTAATCAGTTCGTCAATTAGAGAGTCCTGTTATTTGTTGGTTGAGATAAACTTACCACATATAATTTAGACATAATAATCTTATTTCCAAAACAAATCGGTCTAAGATTATTATTATATTTGGTTGTTGGATACATACAGGGTCATTATATGTCCTCCTTTACTGTAATGTTTCTAACACGGTGAGACAAACCTCCATGTTAGGTTTAAACTTTAATCTGATTAGCAATATTTGTGTGATGTTTATGGGAGGGAATCTTAGTCTAAATATCTCAGATGTCGACCTCATATTTCCTGCGTTTTACTGAGATATATCGGGATTATAAGTCTCAAATGCGACCTTTAAGACATATGTCCTAGATGTTACGAGGTAAATAACTGACGGTTATATATCTCAAATGTGACCTCCGTGACATATGATGTAGATGTTACGAGAAACAAAGAAGGATCACATAAAGGATGAGTTGATGAGCTGATAGAAGCCCATCACAAAGGTGTCCAAAGTATCATTAATCATCGTGCTTCCTCTTGTTAAAAACCCATCAAGTTGTGACCAGAAACTCCTCTGATCAGTTTAGATCTGCTAAGAATATTTGGAAGAAATCAGAGGGAACATGGAGCCGAACTTTCTTAATGGTGTACTTTGAACTATACAGCGATCTTTGTAGACAAATGCATCTTTCGATGAGAAGGAGAGTTTTATTCTACAAATATAGAGGAATGCGGAAAATATCAAAAGAAACTCTTCAAATTAACTAGGAACTTGAAGGGAAGTCAGTCAAATATAAATAATTGAATATATAATTAGTTGGATGAACAACAACATAATGAAATTAAATAAGGATAAGATCAAAGTAATTGTTTTCTCATCCAAGGAATATGTAAAGAAAACTAAATCTTCAAATTAAGGTAGGATCCAGTTATATAACTTCTTTTGTATGTGTGTGTGTGTGTGTGTGTGTGTGTGTGTGTGTGTGTGTGTGTGTGTGTGTGTGTGTGTGTGTGTGTGCCTGCCTAGAGATTATATTGGATAATACTCTTTTGATGACATGTACTCGCAAAAGGGAACATATAACACTAGTTTTTTATTCCAGCTGCACTTGATACCTTTACTTTACGTTTCAGACCTTTGGAAGATCCTATTCCACTCATTCGAAGTACTGGGTGGAACATCACCAATGTATTTACGCGATCTGATAACAAATATACCACTGAGGATACTTCGATCTATGTCTTATACACTTTTGACGACACAAAAGAAACTTACCACATTGTACGAAGAGAAATCCTTCTGAACATCAACTCCCAGGCTGTGGAATAATTGTTAAACTTGTAACAAGTAAAGAAATACTTTATATGGTTCACAAAATCCACTTCATTAAATTAGCCTATTTATAATAGATAAATCAGTAATGTAAAGTACATTAGAGCAATTCAAGTTGAATTAGGCGCTATGTAAAATAATAATAATAATAATAATAATTTACTTAATTATTATTATTATTTCTGATTGATGTATTTTCTTGATTGTATCAAAAATCATTTCAGTTTTTTAGATGAAATCCCGAGCTGAGTTCATTAAACGAAGTATTTAAAGGTAAGTAAACATATAATAATAATAATAATAATAATAATAATAATAATAATAATGTTTTCTATATTCAACACTCATAGATCATATTATTATGCATCTTATTATGTAGCTTCATTATATAGATTTTTTATGTTAATTTCATCCCAAAACATCTTTGATTGGCTGATGACATTAAAACGGTTTACTAAATCTACGTTATTATTATTAATTTATTTGTAGTAGTATTATTATAATCATCATCATCATCATCATCATCATCAACAGATGTATTGGTGTCATCGACATGATTTATTATTTCTAGTCACATCTCGTCTAATATCATTTTTATCTCTGATATATCTCGGACATTATGTCAATCTGGTTCTAATATATGTAGTATGATATTAACTGTCATATTTTATGGCATCATCTTCAGATGTCTTTAAATAATATATGTCCATCAGATGAGTCAGTCTGTGTCCATTTACGATGATATGGCCAACTTCTATTAGAGTAACAAATAAGCTGTGGGTGTTCTAACTATGTCAGCCTCTAGAGTTTCATATATCTTCATATATCCAGATATAATTGGTTTCCATACCGAAATAAATCCTATATATTACTTGGCCAAGATTTGGTATAACCCGGATGGCCGAGAAACAGATACCGTTGTCTTAAAACTTGATGAGAAAATATATCATCCGTGAATATTAATGTATCGAGGAAGGTTCTACATAATAAGAGTTTCAACCACAGAACTCTCGAGACAATCTCATAGACATAGTTTAAGATTATTAGTTTACAATTATTGTGATCTATTAATAACATCATCTTTTGGTTAAAGATATTAATATTTTAGTGTTGTTATCTCTGACTATCAACATTCAAAAATCGAAGTGAAATATTTACTGACATTTAAAATTTAACTTTGAACAATAAAAGATCAACATCAATATTGAATTTTGTTTTAAAATAAATGTTTTATTTCATTTTCACAATTTACAGTATATTAGACAATAAAAGTGACATTTTACTTGATATGACATTTTGAATGATATTTTACGACAAAGTATACATCACATTTTTACATTTTACAGTATACATAAACATCTTACCGTTCTACTGTAAGTTCATAACAACATATCACTAAACATAGACACAGAAAAGGTCACAACACTCAAACTCTCGGATTAATCTACAGCTTATGACACTATTGATTATTCTGTTCTTCTGGATCGCCTTTCTGATTGGTATGGCATATCAGGCTTACTTGGATCCGCTCATTTATAACAAATAGGTCTCAATCAATAAAAATAAGAAACTGTTTTTGAGAGTCAGTTCCCATGTTTTACGATGTTCCCCAAGGCTCTGTTCTTGGACTGCTACTGTTTACTCTGTATATCACATCACTAAGCTCTCTTATTCAGAGCCACAAATTAGACCATCAGTTATATGCAGATGACACCCAAATATACATATCTTTATCAATAGCGGACACAGATCATTCTCTTAAGCAACTTGGTGACTGTCTCAGTGACAAAACAGATTTTAATTATTATAGGTATATCCAGACAACGCATCAAACTTACTCGTTTCTTCCCTACAAAGATCCTTGATAATACCTTCACATCGTCATAAACTGTACGCAATCATGGTGTTCAATCTCTGACTTATCACTTCTACTTCTATCATATTCGTGACCTTCGCCGTATTCGTCGCTATATTTCTCTTTCGATCCCCAAAATCATTGCTACAACACTCATTACTAGTAGGCGTGATTACTGCAACTCTCTTCTCTATGACATTGTATCTAAGGATATTCTAAAACTTCAGTGAGTTCAGAACTACTTAGCTCGGGTTGTCACACGGTCTACTCGGTTTTTCCTATCCTGTCCCACTTCTGAAATCTCTTCACTGGCTTCCTATACAATCTCTCATCATTTTCAAATTCTGTGCCATGGTCTATCAATCTCTTTCTTCTGAATAACATCCTTATCTATTTTCCATCCTTTCTTTAGCACTCAAACCCAGAGAACTCCGTTCATCTGGTTTTCACTTGTTGTTTGTTCCCAGAGTTAAAACTCATACTGGGACTCATGTTTTTTTAGTTGCTGTCTCTACTCTTGGGAATTCACTCCCTGAAAATGTTAAGTCTTCAAATAACTTAATTTTTCCGTCATCATTTGAAAAAGCACATTTTAAAACTTTCTTTCCTAAGTTTCCTCAATTTTCATTTCATCCGATCATTTGTTGATGAATTTTGTATCGCACCTTGACTATGAGACTGCACAACCAGCTGTACTAGGTGACCCCTGTACTAGGTGACCCCTGTACTAGGTGACCCCTGTACTAGGTGACCCCTGTACTAGGTGCTCCACTGAGCTCGATTCTTTTCTAGGATATTGTCACTATGGAAGTTGGTTCTTATTATTATTATTATTATTATTAAGGTTTTTCTAATCTTAATGATACATTTAAGAATATATTACCCGATAAACTCATCAAACTGATAATATGTCTCCTTGGAGTAAATCCTATCGTCAGTGATCTAATTCATGGAATGAATGAGCAGTTAAAGAAGTGTTTTTATAGCCCTGGCGCTAGTGATACCTATAATGTATTGATAATAAACAAACCGATAAGACAGCATCCCACAGATAGGTTGATTGGATTCAAACCCTGACATAGAGAATTGCGGAGCAGTACGATAACAACTATATAGGAGGGCCATTATTTAAATGAAATAAAACGTTATTTAATGTTGTTCATCATTTTCTTGTTTAAACATTATAACTTTTGACCTGAAAGAAAACTAGACCGAGAAGTCAACGATGTTTAAATAGGCCGCCATCAATAAACATTTGTATCGCTACCGAAACAATGGTCACAATCAGAATGGACTCCTACTATGATGAAACTCAAAACTCTAGAGATGACTAAATCTACAATGTGACATGCTTTATGTGAGCTACGTCATTTATATATTTAATTAATTCATGGGAATACAATATATTGATAAATTTAAGAGTTTCACCATCAGACTTTTAATACACATGGTAATGTAAATCCCCAGTTAACTTTATACGAGATATTTGCTAGATACACTAACTATTTAGAGCATTCTTTAAAGAATAAGTTTTAAAGCCATTTTATTTAGAATGAGCTATACAAGATACAATTGGACGTTTAACTATAACCTGACCTATTTTTATGGTTAAGATGTCTTCAAACTTTGTACATATCTCTGTTTTCTCGAACTTATCACAATATCCCGTACCGATACTTTATAAATTATACCAATACCAACATCGCGTCTTCCACTTTTACAAGGAACTGACAACTCGCAGGAAACAACTCATTTATGGTGAGCTAATCACACTCAACCAACATACCGATAAGGGAACCTGAACCTTCTGATCATCGTGTAAGGAGTCTATGACATGCACGTTACGAAATATAATATCCCTTAGTAAATCCCTAGTTTATATACGGCAAGGGTGTACAATAACGGCAGATGACATATCAAGAGCTGAAGAAATAAGGTTAATGAAATATACACCAGGTTTATTGTTATAAACACTTACCTTATGGCTGCCACTAATTATAATATATTTAATATGCCTAATTAACAAAATTAACTTCTGAAATCTGACATTAATTCATTCTAATCACTTATTATATGTATATGATGAACTTTGTTATCGTTGATCGGCAATTGTGTTCAGAACTGCTTAATTAGGGTTCTTTTCCAATATGCTGGCAAAAGAAACTCTACAGATGACAAAAGATCTTAATTCCTCTAAATCGGTTTTCATACACAAATCTGGTCAATCGTGTATGAGATAAGTAAAGGTAGATATTATAAGTTAGTTTCGGAAGCTCAATTTTTTGTTAACTTTTACAAACTCACGAAAGACATTTTATGTGGGACAACTTTTTCAAAAGAAGCCAATGATGCAGTTGTCTCATCATTGTTATTACATTAAGTTATTATTATAAATAGATACCTGTATTTAACTCTGTGTGGGATGAATTTATTATTCTTTCTTACAAACATTTATGATAATGTTTATAGAAAAACTAATTAGTGGTATGCTTAATTATTATTAATTATCAATAAAACTTAGTAATTAGCTAATCCACGGCACACATTAATCATGTATCAGGACATGACAACTTGTATTAGAAATATATATATATATATATATATATATATATATATATATATATATATATATATATATATATATATATATATAATGGATTGATTTAATTCACGATTCAGCGCAGTCTCATGAAATAAGAAGGAATACATTAATGGATGAAGATCCAGTACAAAGTTCCTCTTTAGTTTATTCACTCTTTGTTCCAGGATTGATTTAATTGTCAGGACCGATTGTTTCTTCAAGAACTTCCCATCATTGAGGTTTACCTTTATGGGTTTATTTTAATATGTTACAAATATTTTTATCAACCAAAAAGGTATGATTAGGTTCTTCACAATAGCCACCGGTTGTGATTAGCCAATTGAATTAGAAATGTTATCACGATATTCATCTATACATAAATCCCAAATATAGTAACCTGTATTGGTTACTGAAAAAAGAGGCGAGTATTGCAAACATGATATTAATGGGATAAAGCCAAAACAATATTATCAGTAAAACCCTTTGAAAATATAATTTACAAATGTCAGCAAGTTATTATCATCAGCTAAATAATGGTCAGTTAATTAAACTTTAATAAATAGAATTGAAAATTGTAACTTTCTGCATCAATACTTCTTCATAATAAAACTATTATAAGGTAAGTTTATACTCTCAGTAATTCATAATTAATTAATTAATATTTGTTCTTACTATAGGATTATGGGAATAAAATAATTACTATTTAAAATATTTATTCACAAGAGAATGTAATTAATAACCCAAGATTATGTTATATATAATGTATTATGTATAATAATTCCTGTATGTAATAATATTAATAATAATAATAATAATAATAATGTATATTTAATAAAGCGCCCTTACTAGCAGGAGCCATTCAAATGCCCTGTACAAATAATATATAATATAATAATACCCCAAATAATGTCTGTAAAAACCCTGTAATGATTTAAAAGATAATAATTATTTATCTGTGAAAGCGACCTTAAATAGGTGTGTTTTTTAGAAGAGACTTAAAATTTCCAAGAGACGACGCATTTCTAATATTTGCCAGCAACTTATTCCACAAAGTGGAGGCTGCAACACTAAACGGACAATCACCATATGACTTGAGCCGAGATACTGGCACCTGCAATAGTATCTGACTGGATGACCTGAGTTTTCGGGATAACTTTCTAATGGAAACCAGTTCACACAGGTATTCTGGCGCCATATCATTAATAGATTTATAAGTTATTAACAGAATCTTAAAATGGATACGCTGTCTAACAAGTAGCCAATGTAGTTTTTGAAGAATTGGGGTGATATGATCATATTTTCTAGTATTTGTTACAATGCGAGCTGCACTATTCTGAATTCGCTGAAGGCGATTAATGTTATAATCAGATATGCCATATAACAGGGAGTTACAATAGTCTATACGAGATGTAACAAAGGCATGAACTACAGTTAAAAGTGATTCTTGTGTCAAGAATGCGTTTAAACAGTGGATGTTCTTAAGATGGTAGTAGGCAGCTCGGCATACTGATGTGACATGTTCATGCATGTTAATACATTGGTCAAAAATAACCCCTAGATTTTTTACTGACCCATTAGGGGTAATCGAAGATGTACCCATCTATAATGCTGGTGTCTTTCGGGATTTAACACAATGTGGTGATGCCAAATATAAAATATTTGTTTTATTATCATTTAGTTTTAGAAGATTTTGAGTCATCCATAGGCGGATATCGGCAATACAATGTTCTAAAATCTTCAAGGAAGAGGAGAAATTTAACTCATTGTCAGGATCCAGTGATATATACAGCTGTGTGTCATCAGCATACAAGTGATATTTAACCCCATATCGCTGCGCAATGATACCAAGAGGATGGGTATACATTGTGAAAACCAGAGGACCAAGAACTGAACCCTGTGGTACACCAGATAACAAAAACTGAATGTCAGATAAAATACCATGAACAGAGAGTCTCCTGGAGCGTTGTTCCAGATAGGATATAAACCATTCAAGTACTCTACCTGACAGACCAAACATGTGTTTTAACCTAGAGAAAAAGTACATTATGGTCAACTGTATCAAATGCAGCAGACAGGTCCAGAAGAACAAGTATTACTGGCTTACCTTGATCAGTTGACATCATAATATCATTTTTCACTCGAACCAAGGCTGTTTCAGTGCTGTGACCACTTTTATAGGCAGACTGTAGTGATTCATTAAGGTTATTATTGATTAAATATTTGTTTAGATGGAACGCAACTGCCTTTTCTATAATTTTAGATAAAAAATTAAGATTTGAAACAGGTCTGTAATTGTTTAGAATACTACATTCCAGAGTGTGGTTTTTTGTTAATGGTTATAAAAGGGCAGCTTTCATGAATCTTCGGAAAACACCCAGAGTTAATTATTTATTAACTATATTTGTAATTGTATACCTGCATTATTTCTGTATAATAAAATATATCTTCCCAATAGTAATGTCTATGATTTTAAAATGTATAAATATACCTCGATTTATAGGAAATAAAACTCGGATTGTCACTTATTCTGATGTGTATTTTTATAATTCATTTTACTGATTTTCTAATTCTGCAGCTACTTAACGCACTTTCCTTGGATTAATATTATTTATTTATAATAAGATATTTAATTGAACTCAGATGATTGAAAACTTTCTCCATGGTTTTACTTGACAATGAAATATGTTTGAAGGAATTAAAATAGCAATTTTATTGGTCTGAAGAAAAAGACAAATATACAAGAAATAGGAAATCTTGTAACTGAGAGTATCTTTACTCCTCAAAATAAACTAAACATTATTGTGTTTACGTAAGCTAATGTGTTATCCAATTATAAACAAGTAACATCACGTTGTCTATATCTTTCCTTAAAGACAAACGCTCTTTGCAATACATATAAATTAAATATCATTTTTATTGTATTAGAAAACCTTTTTGCATTATAAATCTTAAAGTTGTATTTAAAAAGGTAAGATATAATTACCTGAAAGCAAACGAACAATCAATTGTTTGTAAATCTCAACTATTATTAGAAAAGGTTAACATAAGTTAATGAAGTATATTTATAGTGAACAAAGTTTCGTTTATATTCCTATTTAATCAGCTTGAGCGATATACGTATAAAATAGGCCATTATATGAATGATTTATGATGCTATGATATTATGACTATAGTGTCCTAACAAAGAGACTTCTCGGTTCTGAACCACGATAAATGTTTGATAATAATGATATTTAATATTTACATATCTTTGTTGTGTCAATTATTCAATACTTTTATTAGTATTCATTTTCATTGTTAGTTGTTGTTATTTGTTGTTGTTATTTGTTGTTGTTATTTGTTGTTGTTATTGGTGGTGGTGTTGGTGTTGTTGTTGTTGGTGTTGTTGTTGTTATTTGTTGTTGTTAATTGTTGGTGTTGTTGTTATTTGTTGGTGGTGGTAGGGGTGGTGGACGTGTTCGTGTTGATCGTGTTGGTGTTGGTTGTTTGTTGTTGGTGTTGGTGTTGTTGTTGGTGTTGTTGTTGGTGTTGTTGTTGGTGTTGTTGTTGGTGTTGTTGTTGGTGTTGTTGTTATTTGTTGGTGGTGGTAGTGGTGGTGGTGGTGAACGTGTTCGTGTTGATCGTGTTGGTGTTGGTGTTGTTGTTGTTGGTGTTGTTGTTGTTGGTGTTGGTGTTGTTGTTGGTGTTAGTGTTGGTGTTGTTGATATTGGTGTTGTTGTTGTTATTTGTTGTTGTTATTTGTTGGTGTTGGTGGTGGTGTTGGTGGGAGTGTTGGTGTTGTTGTTGGTGTTGGTGCTAGTGTTGGTGGGAGTGTTGGTGTTGTTGTTGGTGTTGTTGTTATTTGTTGGTGGTAGTAGTGGTGGTGGTGGACGTGTTCGTGTTGATCGTGTTGGTGTTGGTGTTGTTGATGTTGGTGTTGTTGTTGTTGGTGTTGGTGTTGTTGTTGGTGTTAGTGTTGGTGTTGTTGGTGTTGTTGTTGTTGTTGGTGGTGTTATTTGTTGGTGGTGGTAGTGGTGGTGGTGGTGGTGGACGTGTTCGTGTTGATCGTGTTGGTGTTGGTGTTGTTGCTATTGTTATTGTTGTTTAATATTGTGTTGGTTTTTCGTGTTGTATTTATATCTAAAATAGACTAATTATTATTATTAATTCGTGATAACTTTAGATCAGAGTTGGAATATAATGAAAGTGGGACGTTTTTCTAAGAATTAACTCTCGGAATCCGAAAGCTAATCTAATATTATTCGCTGAGGAAAGTATTCAATTTAATTGAATTAATGTCCTTTAATCATAAATGACTATATGTAAATCTCATTTTAAGATCATAATAAAGAGAATATTGTAATAAGCAATTCTTTGCTTTTATAAAAATATACTAAATACAGTTTTTTCTCCAACATGAATTCAATCCAAAACAAAATGATATTCAAATTAACAGTATATTAAGTGCAATATAATTTACAGGGATTTTACTTTCGTTTGATGAGAACTCAAATATGTATTTATGGCTAAATAACCAAATCTCATAACAAACATAAATATCACTCGCGTTGATATATACTGTCATATTTTATTTTACAAAATGTAACCCATATTTTAGCTTAATAATTAAGATACCTCTTTACGTGTCCATTCGAACAAGACAATAGGAATACCATTAGATTTACCATTTAGACACAGAGACTGATATCAAACAGTTAATAAAGAGGTCATTAAATACTTTGTGTATAGTTCACTCTTTACCTTCAACACCTGTATTCCAATTTCATTATATTCAGATAAGCCCAATTATAAATATAAATAATTAATCATAAAGTGAAGTTTTGGCATTTTTACAGAAATAAAAGCTGTTATGATAGTGCTATTTATTTTATCCCAACTATTGTACCTGCTGCTGCCACAGGAAACCCTTTTTCTTTACATCCTTATAGCCCTCTATCTTTTGTTGTATACCACCTCGGGCAACTTGACCCATTTCACCATCAAGTCCTCAACTTGACCCATTTCACCATCAAGTCCTCAACTTGACCCATTTCACCATCAAGTCCTCAACTTGACCCATTTCACCATCAAGTCCTCAACTTGACCCATTTCACCATCAAGTCCTCAACTTGACCCATTTCACCATCAAGTCCTCAACTTGACCCATTTCACCATCAAGTCCTCAACTTGACCCATTTCACCATCAAGTCCTCAACTTGACCCATTTCACCATCAAGTCCTCTTACTCCCGGTTGAGATGTGTGTAAGTCTTCGATCTTTTTTCTTTCTTTGGGTTCTTCGTCATCTTATTCTTTAACCGTAATCTCAGGCTCTATCACCAGATTCCTTTGACAATTCACTTTCACAAATTTAACATGATACTATAATACTAATTATAAAAGTTTAATAAACTAAATGTTCACATATTTAGCAGAGTAGTATTACATACTCTTAACTACCAAAATGTTTACAAAGTGTTTACAAAATGTTTACAATATGTTTAACTCGGTTCTATCATGATAACACCATATTCATGTAGCTATGTCTCTAAATCTGTTGAATGATGAATATGTGCAGAAGGGCTTGTAAATCCGTGTAATCTGACTATTGGTGCAGATATTCTTTATGAGTCTGCGTCTGATAGGTTTGTCTATAATCTTGATGTCTTGTTCCCTTGAATAAATATGTTTATTCGATTTTATTTTTCTTTGGCTTCTAGATACAGCAATGCATTACTCTAACTGACCATCTAGATGCCTAAACGTTTTTATAAAGGTGTCTCGAGAAAACTTCAATAAATAGTACAAGTCAAAATGTATCCCTACAATCATCATATTGAGAAATGTATCACTTTATCTATTTACGTGTACTCACAACAACTAATTCTCCGCCTTGCTAGTCTATAACATACTCATATTCTTTGGGCTTCAGCATGTAACATCCATGCGGGTCTGAAACCCCTCATAAAATGAGAGAATTACTAGCCTCATGGCCAGATCCAGACAGACAATGTACAGTCACAGTCCAGTGAACAACACAACCCTAGATTCACTGACCAGTGCTCACTCAAGCATAAAATAAACACTTCATCAAAATATTTAGAACTTAAAACAATTTAAAAAACAGACCAAAATGATGACGCAGCCTCAGTGGGTACAGGGGGGTGCAGCTCTCTCCTTAGCTTCTTCCTCATTCTCCTCATCCTCATCCTGATCACCAACAGCAGCCACAACGGTGACGTCATCAGCAGCAGGCCTCAGAATGGCGGGAAATGTTCGGGGGTCGAAAGGCTCCTTTCCCTTTATGAGACGTCCCTTTCCGACGACCTTTCTAATTCCTACTCCCTGTCCATCTCTGTCTAGGTGATGACGTCATAATAGTAGTAGACATCAATGATAATTGACAACAATGAGGTGCCGACGTAATGGAGACGGGATGAGGAACCAATGAGTACGGACTGTTTGATCGAGATGGTCGAGTTAGGAACTGTGTAAGAACGAATTTTAACGGAGTTGAACGAGACAAGAACGAGATGGAACTGGTCAAGAACGGGGTGGAACTGGTCAAAAACGGGTTTAAACTCGGTAAAGATGGGATTGAACTTGTCAAGAACGGATTAGAAACGAGATGAACGGCTACTTTGCCAAGTTTTCAACATTGTAAGAACTAACTTCTGTCCAGATGAAAACGAGAGATAGACTTGTCTCAAACGATGTAATAACGGAGTATTATCGTATTTGAAGGCATATTTGAGTAAAGTTGTCCTTTTACCGGTATCCAGTCTGTTTTATCAGTTTTTTAGGACGAGTTACGATGTTTTGAGAACGAGTTTGGTGTGAAGGAGGCCCATTTTCGTGAAATCCTTCAGACGATAACCGATATACACTATTTGTAGTGCGCCACCTTGCATTTCCCTTCTTCATTTAGAAAACAAAACCAACTAAAATCGTCTTTTTAGAACATTATCTGTTCTAAAATATCCATATTAAAAAAAGCTATCTCAATATTTTACTACTTCGCCTTTGGAACCTTCTATATAAATAGAGATGTAATTCCAGATTACATAAAAAACTATTGATTAAAATCTATAAAACTAATCAGCTAATATCTCACTAAACAATAGACTTGAACAAAAAATTAATCAATATTACAGATTTCAGTAACATTTATTAAAATATAGTTTTTGTCTCGGAAATGTGTTTTACGAATTTTATAATACGCTCTCCTAGACAACTGGTCTTAATTGAAATTGCCCGTGAATAAAGATACCTAGTTTCGTTTTTAGAATGTAATTATACCTATAATCCTCATGAAGGCATGACGCATGTGGAGGTTACAAGACCGAAATTGATCTCAATCGGCATTTTCTTATATTTGATATTATTTATAATTACCATATATAGAGTAATTATTGTGTCTAGATGTGTATTTTAGAACCCGTTGGTATCTAATAAGCTGTTATTGTGACTGAATATCACGATCAGTAGAATATTACTATTATCAACTGCTTTCAGCACATAGTTCGGCTAATACAGAGTGTTTTATAAAGAACAGATTATTTTAACAAAGATAATGATCTATAAATACAACCTATAATTATTTTGTTAAAGTGTCTATAAAATTTGTTGTCCTGTGAAATTTAATGACTAAACACTGTTATTCAACAGATGGCGCTGTGATATCGTAATGTTCTGTATATAATAACACACGTAGATAATTTCATTGTCAAGCACCCACAAACACGCACACATTTAATTACACCCCCCACACATTTACGCGCACACACACACACACACACACACACACACATATATACACACTTTCATATATTAACACTAAATACACCACGTTCATGAGGCCCTGTATAAGCCGTAGCATTTAGATAACGGCTCAGATACATTTGTTCAGTAACATCCTGATGACGTCATCAAGTTTTATGGATATGAGTGTATATTGGACACTGTTTTATGAAGTAGAAGATAGAAGATCGGAGATGTTTTGGTGGTTTAGTCTAACATCGGTGAAAGACAACTAAGATTGTCTTGTAGAAAGACTAAACCTTGTTCTAGAATGAGGACAATATAACGAAGTTTATTACTATCGTAGACAGATACAAAAGGAATTGTCCTTTTGTTACCATCTTGTTTATGTGTTTATATCAGAAAATGTGATTAATACAAATATATCATTGACAAATATAAAGCTGACATCCTTTGTCAACAGTTTCAATTCTTAAAGTAACGTTGTACTTGATAACCAAATAATGTTGTATACATATTCAAGATACTGATATTAAAGTGTAAAACCAGTAATACCTTTTATTTTCTCTCATATGGAGCAGGATGTAATGATCATATTTGTGTGAATCTTTTTTGTCATATCTCTATGAATTATCTTTTATTTCGATTTCAGCGAAGTAAATGTTTTGTGCTCCAAATCTATTTTACTTAATGAAGCCCCCCCCCCCTCTCTACTTCATCAAATAAATGCATTCATTAGTTAATGAATAAATTACGTAGATCAGATTAAGATTACAAATTATGACCATAATATTTTAATATTATCCACCTGTATATAGATAAATGTAAAAATAAGTAATTTGGAAATTAAATATTGGTGGTAGTAAATATTTGAATAGGCTTTAATTCAGTTTCATATTAATTTTTGGTTTGTGTGTATTTATTTATTTGTTATTTGTTGTTGTTATTATTATTATTATTATTATTATTATTATTATTATGCCTTGCTGTTCTCTCTATCAAAACTATATATTATATCAGCTGATCTGTGATAAACCTAATTAACCTATGTTGACCTGATTTACCTCAAGTATATTAGATATAAGAATGACAGGTGTCAGAGTGGACTGATGTCATTACTGTGTTCAATCAACCGATCACTGATCTGATCTTATTATATTATTATTATTTTATTTTGTTGTTGTTGTTATTATTGTGTTTTTTTTTATTTTGTTGTTGTCGTTGCTGTTGTTGTTATTGTTGTCGTTATTGTTGCATCATCATCATTATTACACGATGTGTATATTTATCCAGTTTGTGAACCCATTCTTTGATTGTTTTGATTTTGTGTTTATAAATATTGTAAACATATATTAGAATGTTGACGTTTATCAAATACACAATATATAATGATATAACAGTGTACTGTTAGAGTACTATTTAATATCCTTGTTATATAGTTAGTATACAAAATGGATATTAAGTATATATCAGATACATAATAATATTAGTGAATAAAACTAATCAACAAATATTAAACACGACGAAAACAGAATAAATTAATATATTAGATTTTAAGGAAATATTAATCGTACATTATATTTATTTCACATGAAACTTCTGTACGACAGCATCAGCTGTAGCATAATAAACATATCAATAACAGACAGTTAATAGATAATGAGTCAACAAACAGATAAATTATTAGAGTAAATGAGGATGAACATATTTATTATCACACAATTTACTCATATAATTCCATAAAACAATAACACGAGTAGACACCTCAGATCGTATAGATAATGATCGACTCTCAGTTATACTCTGACAATAACGTAGGTTTTATGAATGGTCATTTACTATCAGGATCCATTCAAGTTGTATATAAAAACCAAATAAGAAATTAATTTATCTGTGAAGGGTTTTTAGATACATTTTATAATTTCTAATTTCACAAAGTTATGGATCCTTCACGAAATATACAATCACCTTTTGACCTGACCCACATTAGTTTCTGATTGGATGACCTTTGTTTTGTTGACACAAGTTTATAAATATATCCAGGTGCTATATCATTGGTGTATTGGTAGTTAATTAAGAAGACGTAGTTTTGATATCATCATATCTTCCAGTATTTGTCACTTTGCGAGCTTCACAATTCTGAATTCACTGAAGGCGATTGTGTCATATATTAGGTAATTATTATAGCTTAAGATGGTCAATGTTATTAAAGTGATAGTACACACCGTGATATTTTGAGGGGGGAGGTTCATTTATATACCGAAAAGGTTATGTATCCTTTCTGTGTAGTTAAACTAATGTCTACATGGCATATTATAGATTGTCTAGATATTTTGATAAGACCGATTACAAATATAGTTAATAAATCATTATTTCTGGGTGTTTTCCCAAGATCCATGAAACATGCTATTCTAAAACTATGAATATAAAAACACATTTAGGACTGTAATATTTTAAACAATTACATAACTGCTTCAATCTTAAATTTGTTTGTAACGGTATATATAGGGCAGTTGCTTTCAATCTAAGTAAATACTTAATCAATAATAACCTTAGTGAACCACTAAATTCTATATATAAAAGCAACCTTCGTTCGAGAGAAACATGTTATGATGTCAATTGATCAAGGTAAGCCAGTAATACTTGTTCTTCTGGATCTGTCTGCTGCATTTAATACAGTTGGCCATAATGTACCTTTCTCTACATTGAAAAAACAAGTTCGATCTGTCAGGTTTGAATGGTCTCGATCCTACCTGGAACAACGCTACCAGAGAGTATCTATTCAAGGTGTTTTATCTCGTATTCAGGTTTTGTTATCTGGTGTACCAATGAATTTAGTTCTTGGTCCTCTGGTTTTAACAATGAATACCCTTCATCTTGGGATCATTGCGCAGAGATATGTCGTTATATATATATATATATATATATATATATATACAGCTGTATAAATCATTGGATCCTGACAATGAGGTCAATATCACCTTTACCTTGAAACATTTAGAACATTGTATTGCTCATATAGATGACTCACAATAATATTAAAACAAATATTATATATTTAGCTTCACCACATTGTGTTAAATACATATTAACACCAACATTATAGATAAATGCATCTTCGATTACCCCTAATGGGTAGTAACATATCTAGAGGTTATT
Organism: Paralvinella palmiformis; assembly: GCA_025642065.1. Lineage (NCBI taxonomy): Eukaryota > Metazoa > Annelida > Polychaeta > Terebellida > Alvinellidae > Paralvinella > Paralvinella palmiformis. The sequence goes on along the minus strand of JAODUP010000426.1, from coordinate 111,098 downwards.
TTTGACAAATGTATATGTATGATCATGTCACATCAGTATGCCGAGCTACGTACTACCATCTTAAAAACATCCATTATTTAAATGTATTATTGACACCAAAAGTACTTGCCTTAGTTACATCTCATATATATATTATTGTGAGTCCCCGTTATAAGACATATATGTTTATAACATTAATAACCTAGAGTGAAATAAGAAGAGTGCAGCTCGCCTGTAACAAATACTCAAAAATATTATCACATCATCCCAATTCTTAAAAGACTATATTTAGACTATGTTAGACAAGGTATCCATTTCAATATTTCACTAATAACTTATCTGTATCTAATTATCTGTAGCTGAATACCTCTGTAAACTGGTATCCATTAGAAAGTCCAATCAGGTCATCCAGTCTATACTATTGAAGGTGCCTGTGTCTCGGCTCAAGTCAAATAATAATGATTGTACACTTAGTGTTTCAGCCCCCAATTTGTGAAATAGGTTGCCGGCAGATATTAGAAATGTGTCGTCTCTTGAAACCTTTAAATCTATTCTAAAAACACACCTGTTCAAGGTTGTTGTCACAGATTAATTATTATAAGTCAATATTATTATGATCTTTTATGAAATAGAATCAATCAATAATAGAAATGATACAAGTGATCTAGATGTACTTACACTAATGTATTTGTTATGATTGTGTCCTAGATACAGTTTATCATGAGGGATGATTAGCAAGAAAGACAACTACACTCATCAACGTTAACATCAACTTCCATATATTTCTGATATTGTTTAAGAAATTCTTCCAACAACAAAAAATATACAAAAATTGAACATTACAGAAAGGAAGATAGTGTTAACAATTGATTAATGGGGTTGTAGCTCTTGGACACTAGGAAGAGCCACTAGTGTCAGGAAAGGATAAGAAAGTTCATGTCAGGATTGTTCAAGTAAAGAGGAAGATTACTTCAGCATTCAAATGCTACTAGCTGCTATAAACATCAACACTCACTGTTTTATAATTATATATATATATATATATATATACGTCTTTATGTGTGTGGTTATTGTATTAATAAATAGACAATTATCGATTGCCAATACACGGTCATCACCCAGGATCATAAACCTGAAGATGAGATCCTGGAGCTGAAATATATATATAAACAACAGGAGACCGTGTACTACTACATCGTCTTTAGACAATATCCAGAAAGATCCGTGTTTTATTTCTTATCTCAATCAGGTAATCAACATATAATAATTGATTATAACAATCAGACAACTTATAAGTCTGGGATCTAGTTCTCTTGTATCCAGACTCTGTTACCTAGATGTTAACGTGTTGTTGTTGACGACTTTACATGGTTCATGATAAATGTTATCAACTCATTAATGCTAATGAACTGCTAAAGAATTATTGCGTGTGAATATCAAACAAAGAAGGCTTTCTAAAAATGGCTATCAGGGTTTCGCTCCAACACCCAATCCTTAAATCATCTCTGAGCAATTCTGACTCAGAATAAGTCGAGTGCGAGATTGACACCTTTATGGAATTATTCACACACACACACACACACATATATATATATATATATATATATATAGAGAGAGAGAGAGAGAGAGAGAAAGAGAGAGAGACAGCTAGACATTCGACATCCAGACTGACTGACAAAGAAATAGTCAGTAAGAAAAAAAAAGGCAGTCAAACAGACACACAACAAAGAGACAGACAAATATATAGTGAGACAGTGAAAGAAACAGATATTGAGCGAGTCTATCATATATATATATATATATATATATATATATATATACAACTTTCGAAGTGGTAACATTACACTTCAGGTCACTCTGTAATGAATTAATCTCATTCATGGTCAAATGTAGAGATTAAGACGAGCATTTACATATAATAAGACAAGAAGATAGATAAATGGGATCAAGAAAGTTAAAGAAAGATGTTTATAATGTCACAAACCGTTATTATTATATTCAAAACATCCTAACATAATAGAATCAATTGTAGAATCAATCTATTATAGGATAAGGTCCTATAATAGATTGATTCTACAATTGATTTTATATTGAACACACATTCTACGTCCGCATTAAATGTTTGTTTGACAAAAGAATAGATAGGAAGAGTTTATATTTTATTAATGATAAACTACTCTATTGTATATTGTCAAAACATGGTCTAGTCACCAGATATTGGGTTTCATATCAGAAATTATACAAGAAATCAAATGGAAAACCAGCGACTGATAATTCAACAATACTATTGTTATAATAAACATATTATTTAATCAATTATCATTTTAATTAAATATATATTATGTAGTGAACAACGCATTTACGATTTATTCTTCTTTTCTAAACATGTTTATTGAACATTTAATTGTTCTTAAATTATGTCATTATAGTTACGGAAATAAAGAACTTTATCCCAAATGAGCCGATTATATCAGATAGGATAATACTATCTGGAGAAATATATATTTGAAATCTGAAAATTAATGCTTTTATTACAAATATATTATTATTATTATTATTATTATTATTATTATTATTATTATTATTATTATTATTATTATTATCACTACTAATACCAAGACGATCACCACACCAACAATAAAGACTATCACTCAATTATTGACTGGTAAATGTAAGACATTAGCTTCTTCTGATGTATATAAAGGTTATTAAAAACAAATAGAGCCCATTTGAATCACTAAGAACACCAGCAATAAACATCAGTGAATCTTCTATTGTCTTTAATAATCATATAATGACTCAAGAGACAAAATTATAAATATGTATTAATGTATCACATCATTATTCTGACCTGCCAACTATCATCTTAAGAACATCCACGGTATAAAACGATTCTTGATATCAGGAAAAACTTGTTATATTGGTCCATCCATGTCAAAGATCATCCCTTTCAAATGAATTCAGAATGAGGCAACTCGCATTATGAGGAAGATTTGAGCATTTATTTGTAACACCCCAGTTCTTCAAAACCTACATTGATTAGCTATTCAATATTTTAATAGCAATGTATATATATATATATATATATATATTAATTGTTTATGATCTGAATACCTGATTGAACTTGTGGTAGATATTATAAGTGGGTCGTCTTTTGAGTCTATTCTACTCACTCAACTCACTCAAGTTATTTTCAGTCATAAAGAAAAAAACTTCTTCATTCAAATGTCTTATTAACTTTGTACATACTGTTTATATGGATATCACTCTAGAAGACCGTTAAATGGGTTCTTCTGGAATGGGTGCTTTAATAAATCTCCACTATATATATATATATATATATATATATATATAAACAATGTCATATGCTGTCCATCAAGCCATATTTTATAGAAAAGCTACATTTTTTATTCTCTCGAAGCTATGTACAATATATATCCTTGATAACATAGATAAGGAATTAAAGTGTATCTTTGATGATATAGTTTTAACTCTGGGTAAAATGTCGGAATGACAACACTACATGTGTATTTATAAAATGTTCTGTCCTTGATGTTTGTATATTGAGTACAAGTTTACCTTATAGACCGGGAAGAAAGGCTACTAACAACTAAGTATGAATACAATAAAGAGTAGAATTAACTGAAAGATATTTGATATCAATTATTATAGTAAATATTATCATTTCTAGAGAGATTATTCGATAATTGATTTATAAAACGTTAATTTTCAATTATTATTTTCTATATTATGCAAGTTTCAATATTCTAATCCTGTAAAGTATTTCTTCACATCAAATATTCAACGTTATTTTATGTTTGTATTAGTGAGTTAACAAAGTTGATGACAATGTTTTATATAGGTTAATATTATAGATGGAGTGCTACAAAAATAGAACGTTTAACACAGTCACAATATAACTGAATACCGACAGATGAAAGTGTCACTAAAATAATCTTGAACAAAGACCCAGTACGACAATAAATATCCTCATAACTTAATTAACACAATACAATATCATAAAAACACCATCATAAAAATAACACACACATAATTCAGGTTTGCATTTCAACGCAAAAACATAACTATTCACAGAAGTACAATAATGAACAGCCATAAAACATACGAGCAGTTACAAAACACATTCTCCTAAATTAACTAACATCCACACACTAGTAATATTAACCACAAAGGATCAACACACTTAAACAAGCCCTGACGCGTTCACACACACACACACATCACACACACACACACAAACACACACACACACACACACATCACACACACACAAACACACACACACACACACACACATCATAAATTCCAGGTTATTTGTTTCAAAGATATAATATCAGGCCCTTTTATTAAATGTATGCTCTTAATTTAGAATATGTCAATATTATATATTTGCCACAAATGTGAATAGTTGTAAGGTTATTAAATGACGATTAATAAATTAATTGACTATTAAAAATTGACACAAATAATTGAAAGTCACATTTATGTTTTGTGTTCTGTTCATTTCCATATTTTGGTATATGTTAATTAGATTATACACAACAATTAAAAAGTGAACTTATATAAATATTGTCATCCGTTAACGTAATATGTCGAGAGGTGGGTCATCAAAATATTAAAAGAATTCAATCATAATTCGACATCTGTCATCATACAAATTAATCCATATATGACATCTGACCTTGACATTAGTGAGGTAACTATTGTTACTTTTTGTACCTTAACATGTGAAAGATGTAAACATCTCCAATACGCCTACACAAACAGAGCCATGTTAGATTATTGTTGTCACATGGTCAGACACATATCTACAAAGAATAGTAAATCTGCTAAATCTGCCAGTCGTTATGTCATATTATATAATCATATCACAGATATATGAAGTATGCTTTCATAAAATAGTTATTTGCTTTTTAATATATCCGAAGTATTAATGGTTTGTTGTAATATCAACATATGATAATTCAATAAACAAGTGATTTTGTGTCATCTGGTCTTGTTATCTCATTGAAGGACAGATTGTTGATAATGGAGGTTATTATAGTAAACTAGATCAATGGAAACCATTTGTTTCCCAACTTAATGTGTGTTCTAATAACAGAGTTCTAATTAATCCTAATATAGTGGGCCCCTAAAATAATAGGCCCCTGTTATAACGGAGACCGCTATAACATGAAATCCGCCACTCACCGATCAGCTAATATTTATGTTTAAGGCAAACAATAATTAAGTAATTACTGGGAACATTTATGAATGAAACAATTGTATAAAATCTTCAAGGATGGTGCAAAACAAGATGAATACATAGATCCCCTTTTATCGCCCATATTGTAAGTGCTCTGTCTCACCTTCCGGTCCACCTATAACGCGGTTGACGGGTTGTAAACCCAAGCGACCTCATTATAACGGGGGTCTATTGTATCATAGCAGATATTCTATGGCAGAGTCTTAGCAATAATTAAATTACTTTTGAGATTTGTGTGTCTGTGTTTAGCTGTGCATAATAAGGCACATATAATATCGAACCGTGAATTCAAACTCTGGACCTTTCTTCAGAGGACTGAGACAATGAAACCCTTAGCCGCCAAGCAAAAACAAAAATCAAATCACCTACAGCCGTGCAGTTTGGGAGTATAACATCCAAGTTAGATCACGGCAGTAGTGAGAATGTTTAGATTAATTATCTAAGCAGCCCTATTTATAGCTATTTTTCAATTGCTGTATCTTTCTTCAAAGCAATGCTATATAAACTTTATAACCCAATTGTCCCTGTCTTCAAAGATCAGTTTTTTTACAACGGGCAGGCGTCACGAAGCAACTAATATTAATACTGTTTAGCTTAATTGCTATTAAAAGACTGATATCTGTCCCTCCAAAGACGCAAATATTACATGGAATATATAGTTCTAGATCAACTGTTTTTCTAAAATGCGCAGATCGGGAAAAATAGTCTTCACGCACTGAACGCCTATATCTCCACAACTCTATTTACACACACACACACACACACACGCACACACATCTCCCTCTGATTTTGATATTAAACACGAAAATCTAGTAATCGTTAGATAAGCTATAAACATTCGTTCGGTGTATTCTCATGATGGCACTAATTTTATTATACAAATATTTATGAGACAGAAGATAGAAGATAGAAGATACAGGACACTATTTATGATAGCGGTGAAGGATAACAACTGTTTTGTAAAAATATTAAAGCATCTTCTAGTATTATGATAATACAAACATATACGTTGTTATATTGAACACACACAAAAAGAAAATATTATTCTAGGTTTATCTGGTGTATTACATTGTAGTTAATAATGTAAGTAATTTAAATATCTCAATAATAAATATAAACTATGACTCAATATTTGTCTATGTTTATTTAAGTAATGCACTAACCACATACACATACACATAAACACACACACACACACACACACACACACACTCTAGAAAGCCTCTACACCATATACAAAAAGTAACATTTCTAAGACCACTACTTTAATTAACTAATTTACATATGATATAACTAAATTTATAACTTTGTTATTCCTATCTAAACCATCTACATCCGTACAAGATGACAAAACTAATTATATATATATATATATATATATATATATAGAGAGAGAGAGAGAGAGAGAGAGAGTGTGTGTGTGTGTGTCTCATCATTTAGTGTAATAGTATCTTTAAGAACAATATTTTCTTATTTATTATACACAGTCACATGACTTTTCATTTAAATAATATTTACATAATATACCCGTCTAAAAGCCTTACACGCTGACAACAGTTTATGAACAAATATTATTACTACCAGAGTAACAAACGACTCCAGGATTATAAATACATCAGATAATATTACATGACTTTATAGAAAGTTGTTTAACACGATCATATATAATAACAACAATACAGATTCTACATTAAACTGATATAGTAAATAGACTATTCTCCTTGATGTTAAAGAAAACCTCTAGAAGTTTCTATAATGATCGATTATATCAAAAACTCCACATAAATCTAACATAATTAATGCAGTCAAAGATATTTTATCAAGAACAATGTCCAATTTTAAGAGAGTAGTTTCTGTTCAATAACCTCTACAATAAGAAGACTGATAACTGTCATGGAGGTCATTGTCCTCTAATTGTTCTTCTATACTCCTTGTTGTTATATTTTCAATAAATTTGGAGGTGAAAGAAAGTCTAGAAATAGGACGATAATTTAACATATCTTCCTTATACAACACATATTTCATAAGAAACTTGGTTATAATTTTAAACATAATGTCTTCATTCATTCAACCATTTACCTAATGATAATATTTGTTATCAATGACAAATATTGATCCACATATTTGTTTTAAACTCAGTAGGACGTGGATTTACGTTATATGACCTTTCAAGATTAGGTGATTATCTCCTACTCACGTAAAATTTTAATTTTAAAAAATATAATTTTAAAATATAAATTAATTTAAACATATGTAGAATGCCCGTGGATCAGTGTAGCTATGAAGGTGTCTTCCCACTGCCCCATAATACATCATATTGAGGTTCTGTGTGTATATAACCATCAGCCAGCAACGCGGACATCAACAATCTGGACAAAAAGAGTTGCTGCATGTTACTTGGAATTGTGAACGAGACATGTTCTAAGGCAGTGTATGAAGCCATTTGTTCCATATTTTGGGAATAGCATGCAGTGGCAATTTGTTGGCAAAATGGGTTTTTCACCTGGTTTCATACAATAGATCTGATTGTCTAGTTGCTCGCGAGTTAGGAATGTCATGGTTAAATCTGAACATTTGCTCAAATGAATAGGGAAGATATTTTGTGTTGAAGTCAAATACAAATAATGTTGATTGAAATATATATTGATCAGTTATTTTCATAATACTTGAAGCTTTGAATAATGGGTCAGTATGACTATTGAATTCTGCATTATTGATGGTCCGAATTGCACGTTTCTGGAGTAACGCTGTACGATGTAATGTTTTGACATTACAATTTCCCCATGCCAATATTCCATAACATATATGAGAATGTACTAGTGACAAATACAGAGTTTTGAAGCAGTCCTTTGGTAATATGTTTTTTACTTGTTTCATTGAGAACAAGGCGCTGGGTATTCATTTGTTAACATGAGCGATATGATATTTCCAACTAAGATTTTCATCTATAAAGATGCCCAAGAATGTTACTGATTTTTCTTCGCAATCATTCCCTATTCTTTTTAATACATTATTACTAATTGCAACGTTTAGTCCTGTGATATTGCGTTGTTGTTGATAGGGTCTAATAACGATATATTTAGTTTTTGTTGGATTTAGAGATAATCTGTTCGTGCAGATCCAATGGAACAATTTGTTAACTGTTTCATTTGCCTCCAGAAATAACACTTATAAGTTGGAGTTCGACAGACACAGTTCGGTGTCATCAGCAAATAACAATATATTACCATTACACGAATTTGGGATATCATTCACATAAGTGAGATACGGGCACCTCCGTGGTCTAGCGGTAGCGTGCTGGACCACAGATCACTACCACCCGTGTTCGAATCCCGGCGTGGGCATATCTGAAGGTTGTTTCGTCTTTCACTTCGTTTCATTACCTTTGGAAGTCGCTCGGCCCATTTAGCCTACCTTGTGCACAAAAGTGGCCGTAAAACATCAATCATCATCATCATCATCATCACATAAGTGAGATACAACAAAGGACCGAGAATAGAGCCTTGAGGAACATCACATTGTATATTGAGAAGGCTTGAACTATGACCATCAATGTCTACAAATTGACTTCTATTTGCTAAGTAACTTTTAAACCAATTATTAGCATTTCCACGTATTCCATAAATGTTTAGTTTATTTAAAAACACCTGGATACATCAACGTCTAATAAGAAGTGTCTACGAAACATATATTATATGTCATTTCCATTTTTCCTTTTTAACTGATACATTTAACTGATACATTTAACTGATACATTTAACTGTTACATTTAACTGATACTTGAAACTTTCATCATGCTTTATGGGGATATGTTCCTGAGCGTCTGATAAATATGTTTGTGTTTGTGTTGACATAGATTCTGGAGACATTTAATTTTTACAAGACATAATTGAATTAACGTAATTCTTATCTATCAAATATATGTATATGGCTAATATATGTCTCGACACTTAAAATTAATCTATCAAGTCTACTGATAAAATAATACACGTATATTTCATTACCTCAGCAGATGGCTAACTGAAAATTTAACTTCTCATATTTATATTACAGTATTTGATTAATTAATTTATTTCACGATAGTATATTATGATATACGTATTGTAAATGTATTTGTCTGGAAGGTGGGGGGTGTGAAAATCAATAAATCAATTAAGAATCTACTCGAGCTTTTATATAAACTTATTGTTTAACATTTATCCATCATTGATCATGTAAATATGTTAAGTAAACACTTTCGTGTTGATAATATTATTATTCACTACAAAGGTTCTTGAATTCGTCTTACCATTAATATATATATATATATATATATATATATATATATATATATATATATATCAGACATGGGGTCAATTTAATTTTTTCAATTCCAATTCCACTCATTTACGTTTTTGGTCAATTCCAATTCCAATTCCACATCAAATTTATCAATTCCACTTCAATTCCAATTCTAAATTATCAATTATAATTCTAATTACGTTATTTTCAGACTTTTTTACCATAAGTAGATACTCCTAGTACCTACTTGGAATATCTACTCTGAGTAGTTTATATTCGAAGTAGGATGTTCCTGGAAGAAATATTTCTAAATAAATAAATTAAATGGTAAACTAATTTTCGGAATGTAATTTTGTTTGCCCGTTCTAAACATTGAAAGTGAGTAAATTCCATAATAGCAATATCTCTATATATATTACAATCATGCTATGTGGTGGTGTCACAGTTTTGTAGACTGGGCGCACGGTATCCAGGGGTACCACAGTCATGTTCATATATATATATATATATATATATATATATATATATATATATATATATATATATATATATATAGACGTCAAATGCTGTTATTATAATCATTTTTGTTTGTACATATAATTATTTATATTCTTTCACAATTGGAACAAAATTGTTCCTTTCTTTTGGCCAACACTCTATATGTGCACTGGCTACACTGCATATGTGTGTGTGTGTGTGTGTTTGTATGTGTGTGTGTGTGTGTCTGATTTGTTTGCCACACCTGTTGATTACCCTGTCTGTATGGCATTACTTCTGAACAAGCCTCTGTGGTGACATGTTATGTTGTGCTGATATTTCCGGTATTTTTCATAGACAATGGCTATTATTATGGTTAGTACAATATCTATTTTATATTCTGTGATATATAAGGTTAACATGCCCAAGTTATATTCCCCAAAACCAGTTATATTAGTCCATATTTTGACTGTAAAGTGAAGCTGTATTTACTCTATAATGTGGGCTGTGTGGGAGCCATGCTAGTCACTGGTCAGTTAGGCCAAAGGGTATTAATTCTGTATTGGTGGTCAATTTATATGTTTCTGACACTTGGTATCATAATGATTAAGTGGTTGTATAAGACAGTTATAAATATGGAGTGGAATGTGATGGATATTAAGGGCATTTGAATTTTGAATATGAATATTGAACTGGAGTAAGTAATACTGCATACTATTTTGGTGTAACATGTATTTACGAATTTACTGATGTTTACTTAAATGTTGTACTTGTTATTATATGTATTTGAGTGTGAATGATCTTAGGCCAAACATAATTAAATGTAATGTTTCTTGAGTAATGAATAATTTAGTAAGTTGTTTTTATTTTATTTTATTTTTAGTTAATCGTTTCTACACTTCTCTACTTCTGAATAAACGCATTAACATGGCTATACAACATCCTGCGTCTACTGTACGAAAATGAATTGTGCACAACATCCCTTGTCGCTACAATATATATATATATATATATATATATATATATATATATATATATATAAAGTTCCAGTATATTGGTAACACCACAAATAAGTGTTAACGTAGTAAAAATTCCAAAAGCCTAACCATAAGGCACTTTTAGCTAAAGATATATTTTATTATATCAAGTGGTGGATCATAGACTTGGGTGTATCCCATGTAAAGGTATGTTTTGTAATCATCAAAAATGTGTTTATATTCCACGTTCCAGTAGGAACCTTGAAACGAATCTAATTGCTTAGCTCCTCCCAGCAGGGGTCAGATCCTGTGTTTACTTTCACAACCCTGCTGGGTACTAAACCACTTACATATGGTAGTTTAGAAAACAAAATGGTTATTAAAACTATTAAGTCTGGCTATAGTAGTCATAGTATTAGGAGGGGAGGTACAAGTTATGGCTGCAGATTGGCATTCCCAGTGGGATGATTTAATTGATTAATTCCAAAATAGCAATATCTCTATAGAGATTAAGGCATGATATGTGGTGGTTTTTTTTTATATATTTCCGTACTCCTCCCCTGTAAGTGGTGGGGGAGAATATTTCACAATCACTCCAACATAGAGGATGTGCTGAATAAAGAAAACAAGCAAACCAAACAACGAAAGTCATTTTGGTTCCACTATATTGGTAAAACCACATGTAAGTGTTAATGTTGTAAAAATTGTAATTTAAGTTGTGGATATATTTTTTTTAGGAAACTTTAATTCCAATCCAAATTTCTCAATTCCGGTTCCATTTTGTCTTAAATAATCAATTCCAATTCCAGAATTGAGTTGACCCCATGTCTGATTATTATTATTATTATTATTATTATTATTAAATGTTGTAGCAGTAGTAGTAGTAGTAGTAGTAGTAGTAGTAGTAGTAGTAGTAATTATAGATTTAGTCAAATGTTATTCTTCATATATTTATTAATATTTTCTTTAATACTTATTTACTAAACAACTCTCCGTGAATATGTTTCTTTTCCAATCGCAGAAAAGTCCATTAAAATTAACCTAATTAAACACAATCTAATTTAAGCAGTTTTTAATTTCTATTCATTAGACCTGAAATATATATTTAGAGGTTAGTAACCAATTAAATTACATATCTAATATATAACGCATTAGTTAATAATGTTTCTTACATTAAATTAAATATACATAATGGCTTTATCTCTAACAACCTATCGCATTCTACATTATTGGTAAGAGAATCATGAAATGGCCAAAATGGAAACATTTAATGTTCTTACAAAGACTGATATCAGATGTTTACCAAGGAGATCATTAAATACTTTGTGTGTATTTGACCCTTTACCTACATGGCCTGTGAAAGAGTTTCAGGATGCTTCATTACACCGAATAACATCTGTAATTAATCAATCAATACTGTATTCCAGAGATCGATGAAAACCAGAAATGATTTGGACAGTTAGGTACTAAAGAATAACAGATTTGTTTGAAGCCCAACATTTGTAAACACTGCTACTTGGTTATTGTAACCATGGTATCAAATGAGAAATCTTGTATATACTATCACTTTGTGTATGTACCTGTCCTTCTCCAAATTTATATGGTCTGAAACCAACGAACTAACGAATTTATATGTTTTATTGTCCGTGTTTAGTTATATATATATATATATATATATATATATATATATATATATATATATATATATATATATATATATATAAAGAGAGAGAGATTGATTTGTGGAGATATAGTTTTTTTATGACTGTTTGAGTCTTTGACAATGTTTACAATAACATGTGTTGTTATTGTAGCTCTGCCAATCAATATGAAAAAATAATGTAAAAAGATCAGTTCGCTGAATATAAACACCGGAATTTCTTATTTAGGTTGGCAATTTCTTGAATTTGTTAACAATATGAGTGTATTACTATGTCATGAAAATTTAATAATATTTGTATTGTGTCATTTCCAGAATGATATATTATCTAACACTAATATTTGATATTCTGGTGATAATTTATAGTTTAATATGTCCTACAGACAGCTAGCAGCGTGAAATATACAGTCTTCAATCTAGCCCCTAGCCGTCGACTTTAAAAATGACCTTTCACCATACAAAAAACACTTTAATATATTTTATCTTAAGAAATTATTCTGTTCCTCAATCTACACAATATGTAAGACGTATCTGAATGTTTTAACATTCGTCATTGGAAAAAGTGAATCTTCTATCTAAATAGTCACGTAATTCCAAATTAAAGAAATTCTTTATTTAAACCTATAAAACTATTCACGAACTACCTCACCAAGCAATCAACGTGATCTCAAAACTAATCTTTTTTTACAGTTTTCAGAGAAACCAATCAATAATAACGATTCTAACATAACGTGTGTTCTTGTAAGTTTTCGAATATATAATTTGACTTGAGATATATTAGGATCATACAGACAACTTAACGTGAATCCCTCATGAACTTAACAATGAATAAAAGCTACTTAGTTTCTTTCTTAGAATTTAATGATATAATCCCCGCGAAAGTATGAAGTATGTCAAGTGTAGAAAACGAAAATCATTAACTTTATAGAATTTGACTCAATTGAAATTTGTAAGATATTATTATATTTTATATTGGTGTACATATTGTTTCTAGGCCTGTAGTTTAGATGTTATTAATATACAGTAATCACACTGGAAATAATAAAAGTTAATTTTTTAAAGAGAAGAGACATTTACAGTCGTTTTCGGAAATGTGTTCAGTGATATGTGAGGCTACCGCAGTAAATAGTGAAACAAGATTTATGTATTGTAATAGTATCTGAATTGAGTAGATGGAATTTAACGATATCTTTCTGACTTAAACGTTCACAGATACTTTAATATACACTCTCATTAATGTAATTATACGTAGTTATTAAATTCAATACATTTATCCTTTTGGTTTTACAGGTAACCTTCTTTATTGTAATTTGAAGCAATGCTTTATTAACAATAGCAAAATATGATTATAATTTCACAGATTTTTCATAAAGAGAACTTGACAATTATTATGTCATTGAATGTTAATATTATATCAATTATCCCACATTATTAAAAATAAAGTAATTGAAATTAATCATTCATATGTTGATATATTTGATACTTATCTCATTAGCTTCCTCGATATATCCAACAATATAACATTCAAATCACCAGATCCAGAGAGAGGCGGTGTTGTAGAGTTAACAAGACTCCGTATGATCCAGAAGTCTCTCGAATATGTAGAAGCTAACATAATATTATTATTAATAGCTCATAAAACTATTAATAGCCCAAGGATTACCTTCATATTGTCGATATATGTAGAGTTGTTTATGTAGGCTGTATGTCTGAGAGTTAATGTAGTCTGTTTTTATTAAACATTATCTATTTTTGTTGTTTACGTTGGTTATGGTCCACTTATAAATGAATTATTCTGTTGACCTTTGACATGACATGAAGATAATCATTTGGTCCTAACTGTAATCAATTTAAGACTTTGAAGGATGAGTAGAATACATTTAGACATGATATGACTAAATTAGAACGAACGTTTTATTGTCAATAATATCCACTAACTGACATCATTATCTCTTTCTACGATTAAATCCTTGTCGTTATAACTAAACACCACTTAATGTTGGATGTTCTTTAGTTCTCAATCCTTCACTCTATATAATAATTGTAATTTGGGTCATATACAATATTATATACATATACAATATTAATTTGTTTGTATATTTTTAATGATATGAGTGACTTTGTGACTGCAGTATGGTGATACTATTCACGTAGCCCATAACAAAATTTTTTTACATATGTGTTTTGAGGGGATAGGAAAATAAACAGAATAAAATATTATTGATACAGAAAATATAAAATAGAAGTGATCATTTTGTTTACAAACATATAACAAAACACAGACTTCAAGAATAGATAAAGGCATATATTCCCATTAATATATAGTTAAAGTACCTATATAGCCAAACATCCTGGCTACAGACAGACATATACATAACGACATTTATACTTACAGATATGAATACATCCATACATACATACATACATTAATAACAACAGACATACAGACAGACAGACAGCTAATAAAGTATACCATAAATATGACCAAATACAAGTAAATCTTACATATCAAGGTCATTTTAAACCTTTATTCAGTAGTTGTAATTTACCAATCTGATAATTTATTAACTATAACTGGTCTATCATATATTATCTTATTGCGTATAAAATCTAATTAATTAATATCCTTTTAAAACATTTTGTAAAGATTTTATTTTTGAAGTCGTATTCACATAATTCCTTAATTCACCATCGAATACCTTTAAAGAATGTAACGATAACATTCTTCAAAGAAATACAGAGAATAATAAATATTCAACTTCCAGTAAAAAACTGTAAATGATTTTGGGTAAAGCAACAAATAGGATAAAGTAGTATAAGGTAATAACGTAATTATTTCATTAAGACCTATTTTATTTTTTGTCGTATTAACGTAAATTGACCATTTGTAAAAGAGTGGTTTGTTGACATTAAAAATGTTTGGTCTTCTGTAGTTACGTTAACATCATGTCAATTTCCAGCACTTTGTCTTCAATCATAACTTAAATGACAACAAAATATTTATCCTGATGCGATGTAATGATTGAATGATATGCTAATATAAAAGTTATTGTTTATTAAGACTTAATATTTAATTACTACGAAAAGTTATAAACCTCCACTAGTTATCTTATATGGAATTAATTGTTAAAGATACACCTCGCACGCGCGCACACATTCGCACACACACAAATCTACACTCACACACGCACACACACTCAGACATACACATAACTACATTTATACAGACATAAATAAATACATGCATACACACACGCACACAAACAAACAAACACACACAGATATACTCCTTTAAGAATGAATATGTGTATATATAGAGACAGATAAAGATGTAACATTGAATGACAAAACAATAGTCAGAAGAAGAAGAAAAACATTAGACAAAACAGACACACAACAGACAGATAAACAAATATATAATGAGACAGTAAAATAAACAGATACTGAGTGAGTCGGTCAATCAGACAATTAGACAGAAGATTAAAATAGCCATAAATTACGATCAGCCAATCATTGCACTTTCCCATTACACTAATACAGCGCCCCCTAGTGACAAACCAAATCCGTCAGTTTTATTCCTGAACTAGTTCACTAGATCCCGTTATCCAGTAACCAGAATTAAGCCGACAAATTCTCCACAAGAGACGTTTGTGGATCTAATTGATTGCTGACTGACAATTACTCGACGCCATTAGAGTAATTCACCTCGTATCCAGAAGCCCGGAAGTCGATTTTATTCACATGAGATAAACAGTTATTCACCAAATCCAATCGTATTGATGGACAGAAGAAGTGTCGTGACTAGAACTAGCTTATGACATCTTCTAGTCAATGGGTCTCCGTTAATGACAGCCGAGGGATGACAAGTGTGGTAGAAGTTATCAAGGATTCTTCAATAACGAGCTACTCTCGCAATTTTTGGTTCAACAGAATAAATATTGAGAATCGGGAATTGGTATGCGCATATGTGTCAAGTTATATGAATTCGACTTAAACGAATGGTTTCTATTTAGATATTTAATAAACTGGAGAACTTTGAAGAACTTTGAAGAACTGGAGATCTCTCTCTCTCTCTCTCTCTCTCTCTCTCTCTGTGTGTGTGTGTGTTATATCCATATATAGCAACTCTAGAAATATTCCAGAACAGACACCCTCTAGAAGCACTGTTCCAAATAGGATTGAGGTAATTTAACTACCTTACCTAAAATAACAAACAAGTCTTTCAACATAAAGCGAAGTACATCATAGTCAAATATATCAAACACAACAGGATTTTGTGGACTGTTCTCATCACTTTAAATCAATTAATTATTGAATAAATATTTATTTTGGAGGAAAGCACGTGTCCTTTCTATAATTTTAGATAAATATGCTAAATACGAAAAAGGTCTGTAATTTATTCGAATATTACAATATAAACTGTTTGTATTATTAATGGTTTTTCTATTGCAAGAATGGTGTATCTAAGGATTTACTGGATTTGGAGGGAAACAGGAAAGAATAATATTGTATTAACAATATTTGTAAATGGACTTATCAGACTATCTCGACAATCTATCAGTATTCATGTAGTTATATCGACAACTGAATAGTGGCCACAGATGTTTGATATCAGTCACTATAAGAGGCTCAAATCCTTCCATCTTGGACATACAAGATTCTTCTCTCAATGTGAAAATTTATTATAAAGTGCTGGAGAGAAACCCATTAAATATATTTAATATCTTTTGACAGAAAAGGCTATTCAAACATAAACATATTTTGGAGAACAGTCTGAGTTTAATGTATGTAGTACTTCATTCTTAACACTGAAACCAGTTCTTTAATTTCGTTGAATGTTTTTATTTTTTATTATAATACTTTATTATAATAAGTGTTTAATATTTGAATTTTTCTAAACTAGAAGGTTTTGTAATCCATATACAAGGTGATCCTGATTCATAGCTGTATCTTCAATCTAATGCTATAGAGTAAATTAATTAAATTATCACTAACATCCATAAAATTCAATATTAGAATTTATCAATCGACCTTTGTTTTCGATTTGAAAAGTTTTATTTTATTAAGAAGCAATTAATTATATCTTTATATTTATAGAAGATGTTAATAATTTGTGGGATCAGTTTGGATCAGTTTCCTTCCAACAATCTCGACATATCTTGAAATTACTTAAAGTTAACAAATGATCATCTGATAAAATTGATTAACCTTAATACATTATAACTATTGAAGGTTTTATCCACCAGATGGCGTTATTAGTACACTAATAAGATTAGTTGTCTTATAAAATATATAGTTTTCCAAGGTGGTACCAAAAATGTTGATTTTAACATCTTGGACATTTCATAGTGTGTTTCTGGATGAGACTCTTTCATGGAAATATCATTTGATTTACGTAAAGAATTTAATTTCTCGGACTTTATATGGCATGAAACAAATAAAGACATTCCTACCAAAAGATAATCTGAAAACTTTATACCTGGCTCTCATACAACCATATATCTCATATGGTTTAGTAATTTGAGGGAACGCCAATTCATCAATCCTTCAGAAAACTGTGTCTTTGCAGAAAAGAGCTATTCGTATTATTAATAATGCGGGTTATAACAATCATACGGATGCTTTATTAAAAATTGTGAAATCTTAAAATTAAGTGACATGTATCAGTAGTATGTTTGTTCATGGACGACTTTATTAGCAAGAGACTTCCTATATCCTTCGATGACCTATTCCGTCTAAATTATGATGTACAGAAAATCGCGTGACAAGACAATCTATTAATATGAATGTACCTCGATGTAACTCTGCACTATCCAGTAAGTTGCCATAAGTCAATTTTCCCATTATATGGAACAATTGGAATAGTATCCTTTCCACTTGTAATTCAAGATAAAAAACTAAGAAAACCCTGAAAAGTTACATCTTAGCTAATTACTCAGCATCTGTAAAATGCAACAACCCTTATTGTTGTCAATGTACACATGTCTAGGTAATTATATGATTCCTTGGTACCTGGTCCACATACTTCCAATACACACACGACCAGACTTGTAAATACACAAACGGCGTTTTATTGAGCTGACTATTATTAGCTATGATTAGTTAGGGGCCAATGGGAAGACAGCTTCGGCTACATTGGTCCCCCTATTTTAATATATGTAATATACTTGTAAAATTGTATTATGTATACGTTATTTGATATTGAAATTGGAAATAAATACTACTACTTCTACTACTACTGTATACATGTGTCTGTGTTTGTGTGTGTGTGTGTGTCTGTGTGTGTGTGTGTGTGTGTGTGTTTGTGTGTGTTTGTGGGGGGCTAGGTGTATTAATGTATATATTAGTATTACTTTACTTATTACCGGTTGATGTATATTTGAGATAAAGATATAGAAAGTTTAAATTTAAAAATCTATCTAGCATTATCACATTCAAATATTGATCTTACTTCAAAAATATAAAAAACCAAATATTACAACTTCTGACTTTATTATTGTATATTGGTTATATTATACTATCACACTAATTGTTTGTTATTGTTATCATCAATATCAGTAATCTGATTTATACTAATATAATATATATATATATATATATATATATATATATATATATATAACACTGTTTATGTCCGTCAAGTAATCTCGGTGTTACCTTATTGATTAATATCATATATCTGGCATAGCACTCACTTGGATTCCCTCAGTCTTAATAAATAGTTTTTAATCAATAGAAATAAGATCATGTTTATCAAAGACAGTGCCTTTGTTTTGTCATATTCCCGAAAAGCATATTCTTGGACCACTATTTTTTACTCTGTATACAACACCAATAAACTCTCTTATTCACAGCCACAAATTAGACAATTTTTAATATTCAGATGACACCCAAGTATACATATCTTTATTTACAGCAGACACTGATCATTCTCTTAAACAACTTGGTGACTGTCTCAGTGATATCTCTGGCTGGATGACAAACAATAAACTTAGGCTCAATGTCAACAAAACAGATGTTATCATTATAGGTACATCCAGACAACGCAGGAAACTGACTCATTTTTTTCCCTACGAACATCCTATGATTTTAAGTTCAGAAAACATATTTCTCTTATTTATCGCTTCTGCTTTTATCATATTTATTACTTTATATCGAAATATATTAGAAGAATGGTACTAGCAACTAATTGTGAACTAGCTAAACAATACAAATGATTTTTCAAATATATTTTATATCAATTATTGTCAAATATTTAAGGTTATTTTGTGTCATTATTAGTGAGTTAACGAAGTTGTTGTATAGCTTAATATGACAGAGGGGGTGCTTCAAAATAAAACGCTTAACGCAGTCACAATATAAATGAATAGCTACACACGAATGTGTCACTATAATAATCCTGAACAAAGCCCCAGTACGATAATAAACATCCCAATAACAGAATGAACACAATACAATATCACAAAAACGCAATCATAAAAATAAAGCACACATAATTCAGGTTTGCATTTCAACGCAGAAACATAACTATTCACAGAAGTACAATAATGAACAGCCATAAAACATACGAGCAGTTACAAAACACATTCTCCTAAATTAACTAACATCCACACACTAGTAATATTAACCACAAAGGATCAACACACTTAAACAAGCCCTGACGCGTTCACACACACACACACACACACACACACACACACACACACACACACACACACACACATCACACACACACACACACACATCACCACACACACACACATCACACACACACACACACACACACAAAAAAATCACACACACACACACATCACCACACACACACACATCACCACACACACACACACACACACACACACACACACAACACACACACACACACACACATCACACACACACACACACACATCACACACACACACAATCAAACACCACACACACACACATCACCACACCCACACACACACACACACACATCACCACACACACACAACACATCACCACACACACACACCAAACACACACACAAACACACACACACAAACACACACACACACACACACACACACATCATAAATTCCAGGTTATTTGTTTCAAAGATATAATATCAGGCCCTTTTATTAAATGTATGCTCTTAGTTTAGAATATGTCAATATTATATATTTGCCACAAATGTGAATAGTTGTAAGGTTATTAAATGACGATTAATAAATTAATTGACTATTAAAAATTGACACAAATAATTGAAAGTCACATTTATGTTTTGTGTTCTGTTCATTTCCATATTTTGGTATATGTTAATTAGATTATACACAACAATTAAAAAGTGAACTTATATAAATATTGTCATCCGTTAACGTAATATGTCGAGAGGTGGGTCATCAAAATATTAAAAGAATTCAATCATAATTCGACATCTGTCATCATACAAATTAATCCATATATGACATCTGACCTTGACATTAGTGAGGTAACTATTGTTACTTTTTGTACCTTAACATGTGAAAGATGTAAACATCTCCAATACGCCTACACAAACAGAGCCATGTTAGATTATTGTTGTCACATGGTCAGACACATATCTACAAAGAATAGTAAATCTGCTAAATCTGCCAGTCGTTATGTCATATTATATAATCATATCACAGATATATGAAGTATGCTTTCATAAAATAGTTATTTGCTTTTTAATATATCCGAAGTGTTAATGGTTTGTTGTAATATCAACATATGATAATTCAATAAACAAGTGACTTTGTGTCATCATCTGGTCTTGTTATCTCATTGAAGGACAGATTGTTGATAATGGAGGTTGTTATAGTAAATTAGATCAATGGAAACCATTTGGTTCTCAAATAATATTGTTATAATAATTCTAGTTAATCAGAATATTGTGGTTCTTATATCTTGGAAAATGTTCTGTCATCAAAATAAGTTAATTACAGTAACTGAATTATTATTTGCTAATAATCTCTTAAATATTAATACAATTAGTTAATTGGATATAAATGGGACATACTGAGGGGATTATAATGACATTGAATGTAAGAAAAACGATGTCATTATATTTGTTAGTATCCGTGTTGTTAATATTAATATTTATATTATTGTTAATGTTGTTCTTATTATATACTTTGTATGACGTTTATTCTTCATTTTGGAACAATTATGAAGTGTTTTAATAATTAATATTTTAGCTATTTACATAATAAAATTCGACAGGTGACATTACTGTATTTTTAATATTTCAGTTATTGTATTATTTTATTTGTTCATATCTTATATTAATAATAAAAAACAAACATCCTAGTTTAGATAATATTGTTATTAGACTTATTATTATCATCCAGTTATTTACTAGTTGCTAGGACACACACATCTCTCTCTATCTCTCTCTCTCTCTCTCTCTCATTAGTTCCAAGCATTGTGATGATGACAACAAGTTCATGGAGATGTGTGAACATTTTAGGGTCATATGATAAATAATAATATTTTTGAGGCAGAAGATTATCAGGGGATAATAACAGTTTAGAAAAATGACTGGAGACATTTCTGGCACGAAGATGATATAAACAGATAAATCTGAAACAGAAATTATTACAAATATATGAACGATAAATATAGACTTTGACAAAATATTAAATAATTACATTCATAAACGATATATTTGTTAATCAAATAAACCTCTTCAGTTAGGATCGATAAAATTAATGACCAATAATAATCTTAGACCTCATTCAACAAACTCACTTTATTTAAGTTTACGATCCAAGAATTATTCGTCAGATGAAATAATTTTCCAAAATTGACCCCAAAATGAGTCATTTTAATTACATAGACTTTGACAAAATATTAAATAATTCATTCATAAACGATATATTTGTTAATCAAATAAACCTCTTCAGTTAGGATCGATAAAATGAATGACCATATATATATATATATATATATATATATATATATATATATATATATATATATATATATATATATATATATATGATATTATATAATCGATGGTAAATAACAAAATTCATCTTTATTATACACAGTCACGTGACTTTTCATTTAAATAATATTTACATAATATACCCGTCTAAAAGCCTTACACGCTGACAACAGTTTATGAACAAATATTATTACTACCAGAGTAACAAACGACTACAGGATTATAAATCCATCAGATAATATTACATGACTTTATAGAAAGTTGTTTTAACACGATCATATACAATAACAACAATACAGATTCTACATTAAACTGATATAGTAAATAGACTATTCTCCTTGATGTTAAAGAAAACCTCTAGAAGTTTCTATAATGATCGATTATATCAAAAACTCCACATAAATCTAACATAATTAATGCAGTCAAAGATATTTTATCAAGAACAATGTCCAATTTTAAGAGAGTAGTTTCTGTTCAATAACCTCTACAATAAGAAGACTGATAACTGTCATAGAGGTCATTGTCCTCTAATTGTTCTTCTATACTCCTTGTTGTTACATTTCCAATAAATTTGGAGGTGAAAGAAAGTCTAGAAATAGGACGATAATTTAACATATCTTCCTTATACAACATAGATTTCCTAAGAAACTTGGTTATAATTTTAAACATAATGTCTTCATTCACTTCAACCATTTACCTAATGATAATATTTGTTATCAATGACAAATGTTGATCCACATATTTGTTTTAAACTCAGTAGGACGTGGATTTACGTTATATGACCTTTTCCAAGATTAGGTGATTATCTCCTTGACCTCAACCGTAGAAGATGGTTGTAACATCAAACATAATATCCACATCCATGGTGACATTGTAGGTATTATTTGGGAATCAAAGTTAATCTTATTCGTGATGTTTACTATTCTCCAAATTTGTGAACTTTCGTAGCAGATCTAACTTTATTATAGCACTGAGGATCTTCTTATCTCAATGTAATTACTTTAGAACGAGAGAGAATTTGATGATTAATGATACTTTGGACATCTTTGTTACCATCTTCTATTGACTCATCAACTGATCTCCCACATTCACTCCGATATACAGCTGGTGGTAGTATTATTATTACTACTTCTAATACTACTACTACTACTATAACTACTTCTACTCATTGTACTACGTTTCCTATAACTACTACTAAAACAACTTTTCCTACTATTACTGTTATTACTACTTATCCCACTACTACTAGTCTTACCACTACTATTAATAATACCAATACTATTCATGATTATACTTCTACTACTATTATTACTACTACTACTATTACTACTTCTTCTATTATTACTACTTCTACTACTATTACTACTTCTACTACTATTACTACTTCTACTACTATTACTACTTCTACTACTATTACTACTTCTACTACTATTACTATTTCTACTACTATTACTACTACTACTACTATTACTACTTCTACTACTATTACTACTATACTACTTTTACTACTACTACTACTATTACTACTTCTACTACTATTACTACTTCTACTACTATTACTATTTCTACTACTATTACTACTTCTACTACTATTACTACTTCTACTACTTCTACTACTATTACTACTTCTACTACTATTACTACTACTACTACTATTACTACTATTACTACTACTACTACTATTACTACTACTACTACTATTACTACTATTACTACTACTACTATTACTACTTCTACTACTATTACTACTTCTACTACTATTACTATTTCTACTACTATTACTACTTCTACTACTATTACTACTTTACTACTATCTACTACTACTACTACTATTACTACTATTACTACTACTACTACTATTATTACTTATATTACTATTACTATTTCTACTTTTGATGATACTACTATTAATATTATTACTACCACTACAACTTACAGTACTAGATCAATATATGTTGTTGTCATCTCTCCATATATAGGGTCCATCTACAATGTAAATTTATATTACTAAAAATTGAAATTTAATATTCATACTAATGTAATTATGAGAAATTGTTTCTTCTAATATGGAACTCAACTGTTTTGAAATAAGAAACACCTGGATACATCAACGACTATAAGAAGTTTCTACCAAACATATATTAAATATCATTCACGTTTTTCCTATTTAATTGATGCATTTAACTGATAATTGAAACTTTCATCATGCTTTACGGGGATATCTTCCTGAGAGTCTGATAATATTTGTTGTGTTTGTGTTGGCATAGATTCTGGACAAACATAATCGAGTTAACGAAATTCTTATATATGAAATATATGTATATCATTAATATATGCCTCGACACTTAAAATTAGTCTATCAAGTCTACTGATAAAATAATTCACGTATATTTCTTTACCTCAGCAGATGGCAAAATCATAATCTCATATTCTCATATTTAGATTCCAGTTCTTGGTAAATGTATTTATTTTATTGTTGTATATTATGATATACTTATTGTAAATTTATTTTCTTATAAAGTGTGTGTGTGAAAATAGATCAATCAATTAGGAATCTTCTCGAGCTTTATGTAATATTGTTGTATACAGTATTTCGGTAGAATATTTATCCATCACTTATCATATAAATATGATAGTTGGATAAGCTAAGTGTTTGTTATGTGTTAAGTATATTGTTTTTCACTGCTATATATTGTTAAATTGTTTGATATATATATATATATATATATATATATATATATATATATATATATATATTATAATGAGAGAAGGGGCATGCAAACGAGTTGATGATGTGATGTGATATGAGTTGTGTGTGTGTGTGTGTGTGTGTGTGTGTGTGTGTGTGTGTGTGTGTGTGTGTGTGTGTGTGTGTGTGTGTGTGTGTGTGTGTGAGAGAGAGAGAGAGAGAGAGAGATTGACAAATAGATAGATAAAGTTTTGTTATTTAATAGAAAGGATATGATAATACAAAGAAATAGATAGCTATATATATATATATATATATATATATATATATATATATATATTATATATATATATATATAACCTGTAAAAGAGTTTCAGTATGTTCTGAAGAGTCCAATAACATATATAATTAATCAATCAATATCACTGGTTGTCTTCATAAGATAGATGAAAACTATCTTTTTAAAACCATAAAATAAATATGGACAGTTATGTACTAACGAATAACAGGTTTGTTTGAAGGTCAACATTTGTAGCTACTGTATTGGGTTTCTCCACATTCATATAATCTTGATCCAAATAACTAACAAATTTACCTGATTGATTATTCGTGATTAGTTATAAATTTATAAAGGGTTATGTATTTATTATTTTGTGGAGATATAGTTTTTTGACTGTTTGAGTCTTTGACAATGATTTTAATATAACATTTTGTTGTTATAGCTCTAACATTTAATATTCTAGTAATTTGTGTGTATTTGTTGTAGCTATTAATTGAAAAGGCTCAATTCGCTTATATAGATTTTACATAGGTTGCTAATTTTGAGTATTTCTGAACAATACTCAGTATTATTATGTCATGAAACCTTATTAATATTAGTATTGTGTCATTTCCGGAATAATAAATTATCTAACACTAATATCAGGTAACATAAATAGCTAAATAATAGTGATAATATATCACATGAATTAATGAATATCTTGACTGAGAACTAAAAATACTTTAATCAAGGTTGAGAACAAATCTTACTAATGTTGTCAAATACTTCAGATAATCTAACATCAAATCTTCTAATTTAAAAACAAATAGCCAACACATATTTTAATATATTTTATATTTAGAACATATTTAGTTTTAAAATGGGCACAATATGTAAGACGTATCTGAATGTTTTAACATTCGTCATTGGATAAAGTGAATCTTCTATCTAAATAGTCACGTAATTCCAAGTTAAAGAAATTCTTTATTTAAACCTATAAAACTACCCCACCAAGCAATGAACTCGATCTCAAAATTAATCCTTTTTTTACAGTTTTCAGAGAAACCAATCAATAATAACGATTCTAACATAACGTGTGTTCTTGTCATTTTTCTAATATATAATTTGACTCAAGACATATTACGATCATACAGACAACTTAACTTGAATCCCTCATGAACTTAACAATGAATAAAAGCTACTTAGTTTCTTTCTGAGAATGTAATTATAAAATATTATCCTCGCGAACGTATGAAGTATGTTAAGGTTAAAAAACAAAAATCATTAAATAGGAACTACCTTATATACCTTCAGCGGATGGACTCAAAATTGGTCAGAAGATTAAAATAGCCATAAATTACGATTAGCCAATCATTGCTCTTTCACGTTATCATTCCCATTGCACTAATTCAGCGCCCCCTAGTGACAAACCAAATCCGTCAGTTTTATTCCTGAACTAGTTCACTAGATCCCGTTATCCAGAAACCAGAATTAAGCCGACAAATTCTCCACAAGAGACGTTTGTGGATCTAATTGATTGCTGACTGACAATTACTCGACGCCATTAGAGTAATTCACCTCGTATCCAGAAGCCCGGAAGTCGATTTTATTCAGATAAGATAAACGGATCTTCACCAAATCCAATCGTATTGATGGACAGAAGAAGTGTTGTGACTAGAACTAGCGTATGACATCTTCTAGTCAATGGGTCTCCTGTTAATGACAGCCGAGGGATGACATTAGTTTTGGTCCAACATGCGCATTCGTGTTAAGTAATATGAATTCGATTTGAACGAATGGTTACTATTTGGAGAATTAATAATCTCGAAGAACGTTGCCCTGTGATGAATAAATTAAAAGCAAATTACATAAAACACCTTCATTATATATCACATTCTTCTCTCTCCATCTCCCTCCCCTCTCTCCCTATCCCCACTATCTCTCTCTCTCTCTTTATATATATATATATATATATATATATATATATATATATAGCTATCTATTTCTTTGTATATCTATAGTTATATAGAACATGAAAACAAAGCTCCGTGATTATTGGTATCAATAGAAAATGGCTTCAATACAAGATAATTATAATATTTTGATTGATCTCTAGATACTATCTTTCGTGCATTTTATTGAGTCATCTGTGAATCGTAAACCTCGTTAACGTCTTAAATTAAAAAAACTTCAATGAATTGGGTCACTCGCCATATTTGTAGACTTTTATGACTAAACATTGTCATTCACCAGATGGCGCTATGATGTGTTAATACTCGAAATAGGAGAGCGCGCTAGGGAAATATCCTGCTACCAGCCAAATAAGTAACAAACTCACGAAATGCCTGTTCCACGGAATCACTACATGCATACTAACAGTTTCCCTAACCCTAACCCTAACCCACTAATCCGAGCATGCGCAGTTGACCAATAAGTAACAAACTCACGAAAGGTCTATTCCACGGGCTCACTACATGCATGCTTACAGTCCTTAACCCTAAACCTAACCCTAACCCTAACCCTCTAATCCCAGCATGCGCAGTTGACCAATATCCCGATTTGGGAGGTACCAGGATTATTCCCAAGTTCTCTCTCATAGTATCACAAACACGTAGGTAGTTTTAATATCGAACATACATACACACATATAGACACTAGATATTAAATCTAAATACATCACGTTTATGATGGCCCAATATAAACCATAAACATTAGACAACCGCTCAGATACATTTGGTCAGTAGCATCCTGATGACGTCATCACGTTTTATGGATCTGAGTGTACATTGGAGACTTTTATGAAGCAGAAGATAGAAGATTTAAGATTTTGTTTATGGTTTAGTTTAACATAAGTGTAAGACAACTAAGATTGTCTTGTAGAAAGACTAAACCTTGTTCTAGAATGAGGACAATATAACGAAGTTTATTACTATCGTAGACAGATACAAAAGGAATTGTCCTTTTGTTACCATCTTGTTTATGTGTTTATATCACAAAATGTGATTTACTCCAATAGCATCGAGTAATTGTCAAAAAACAATCTATTCGATCCATAAACGTATCTTGTGGAGAATTTGTCGGCTAAATTCTGGCTGCTAAGTATACATGCCCCATTAAGTATATGTCTATAAGCAGGATGCTTTTATATATGCTGTATGTGTATGGGAATATATGTATATATTTATTCTGGATGTTTGTGTATGTTTATATCTCTGTAGACATAAGTAAGCGTTTTCATTTTATATTGTTTTTATCTCACTAATTTGTTGTTCTGTTTATTTTATTATCCTCACAATAATATATTTCACACAATTTTAATGTTTATTATGGGCTACAGGAGTATTATCATTATATTGCAGTCATAAAGTCATTACTTTCACTAAAAACAATACCAAATAATTAAATGTTATATAAAATTACCAAACAAATGATTATAATTTTGTTGTTACTATGGTAATCAATAAACTATTATCATCACATTTTACACTAGAGGTAGACCAATTACAATTATTATATAGAGGAAAGGATTGGGAACTTAAGAACATTCAACATTAAGTGGTATTTAATTATAACATCAAGGAATTAATCAAATAAAGGTAGGATGGTGACAGTTCGTGTATATTATGAACAATTAAACATTCGTTCTAATTTATTCACACAATCTCTAAGTGTATATATCTCTAAGTGTATATATCGCTAAGTGTATATATCTCTAAGTGTATATATCTCTAAGTGTATATATCTCTAAGTGTATATATCTCTAAGTGTATATATCTCTAAGTGTATATATCTCTAAGTGTATATATCTCTAAGTGTATATATATCTAAGTGTATATATCTCTAAGTGTATATAGAATAAGTAGTTCATCTTCCACCATCAAAGATAATTATTATAATTATTGTAGTTCATTAATAGAGTTAAATCGTAAATACAATTATTGTAGTTATTATTTGTGGTTCATATAATTACTGTATTCTATCAAAAATAATTTCTTTGACATTCAAGTAATAACGTGAACATTTTTAAAATAACAATAATCTCCAATTATAAAACCTCTTCACAAAAACAAATTCCAATGAAAGAAGAACAGATAATAATGAACAGAACATGATTATCTAGAGTCTTCTTACTAAAATTCATAAATGTGTTTAATTCCATCTATTGCTCCTGACCAGAGACGTCTAAGTTCGCCATTACTCTTTTATCACTCATTTCTAATTAACATAAACATTTCTTCGTTTCAAGTTTAAAAGTTCCCGTCAGAAATGACTCTATTTTAATATTTCCTTCAGGTCTCTAGATATGGGAGTGTCATTTAACAACAATAACAACATGTGTCTAATCTCATTGACAGCTGTCAAACGAGATCGACTTTGGCCGTTCCATATATAAAGGTAGAAATCTCTTTCGTAATTTAAAAAACCATTTGTTGACAAAGGGGAGAATGTTGAAAAAGGAAGGCTGAGTATTGTTATATATCTTATGTTTAGGTGACTATTGTTTACTAATATAGGTTGTAATATAAAAATGTGCATGTGACTGATGTTGGATACGATGATGATATATACCTCATGGTACCATCTTATCATATTGTCAATAGAGTGTTATCAGTGTGTGAGGCCTTCAAATTGGAATATTATGTAAATATTATGTAAATATTATGTAAATGAAAAGCAATGTGACTGTTTGTAATAAAGATGAGAATATTGTTGTGACAGATAATATTACTCTAAATGGTGAGATTGTAGATGTTTATCATTCTTTTTACCATCTTGTGTGAGATGTAGATGTTTTAGGTGACAATTATAAAGTTATAAATATAATTATATAAACTCAAAATACCAGTAATTTAATACATCAATGTTAGAAATGTTACTTTTGGTGTCTTATTGTAGAAGCTTTCTATTGTGCAGTTTATTGCAGATATGTATGGAAATCGTTCTAATTGCATCAAGCGTTTACGTGCGTATTTTCGTGTACGTGCGTATGTTCGTGTATGTGCCTGAGTTTGTATGATTATTATAAAAATGAAATAATCATAGAGAAGTTTCAAGTCCCAATTCACGGTTTAGTTAGTGTTATTTTAAGTCTGAGTCAACGTAAAGTCAACTGAGTCAACGTAAAGTCAACTGAGTCAACGTAAAGTCAACTGACTCATTTTGGGTCCATTTCGGGAAAGGACTTCATCTGGCCGATTGTTCATGGATCTTAAACTTAACTAGAGTAAGTCTTGTGAATATTATTGGTCATTAATTTTATCGATCATAAATTAATAGTTTTATTTGATTAACAAATATATCGTTTATGAATATGATTATTTAATATTTTGTCAAAGTCTATATTTATCGTTCATATATTTGTAATCATTTCTGTTTCAGATTTATCTGTTTATATCATCTTCGTGCCAGAAATTTCTCCAGTCATTTTTCTAAACTGTTATTATCCCCTGATAATCTTCTGCCTCAAAAATATTATTATTTATCATATGACCCCAAAATGTTCGCACATCTCCATGAACTTGTTGTCATCATCACAATGCCTTGATCTAATGTTATCTAATATTTATAGCTTATCTAAAGCTTTCTAAGTTTTCTTAAACTTGCTATGTTTAATATTACTATCCGAGAGAGAGAGAGAGAGAGAGAGAGAGAGATCACCATTCAATATCTTAAGTTGCTACTTTATCGATAAGTATATTATCATATTATAATTTATTTTTCTGGTAACTGATTAACTTCATCAAGTTTCTAATATAATAATATATGAGGCGTCACCATATCCATCAAGGGATGTATTTTATATTATAAATATACATAAAAATAAAGATTTCTTTAAACTAGTCTAGTAGCTAAGATCGTTATGGCCTACATCTCTATAACGAGATCAATAAAACAGAAATCATAAGACCATACTGAAGCGTAAATATTAGATCCTGAATCAAATAATCTATGTTACAGACGAACAGACAGACAGACAGACAGATAGAGAGACAGACAAACAGACAGACAGAGAGAGATAAAGTGAGCAGGATTGCTTGTGACGATGTGCGTGCCTGTGTGTGTGCGTGTCTGCACAAGTGTTTGTGTGTCTGGGCATGTGTATGTGCATGTGTGTGTATGTATGTATATATGTGTGTGTGTTTTAGCTGTGTATAATAAAGCACAGGCACAGAGAATCTCGAACCGTGAATTCAAACTCTGGACGTTTCTTCAGGGGACTGAATCCAGAGTGGCGACTTTTCTTGCTGAGACATGTGTAATGTCTCACCAGTCCCTGTGTGTGTGTGTATATGTGTATGCGTGCGTGGGCGTGAATGTGTGCGTGCGTGCCAGTGCGTGAATGTGCGTGTGCGTGCATGTGCGTGCATGTGTGTGTGCGTGCGTGCGCGTGTGTGCGTGGTGGGTGCGTGTGTATGTGTGCGTGTGTGCGTATGTATGTGTGTATGTGTGCGTGTGTGAGTGTGTGAGTGCGTGTGTGTGTGTGCGTGCGTGCGTGCGTGCGTGCGAGGCAACAGGCACAGAGCATCAACATATCTAAACATCCTTCGAGACCTACCTCCATAAATCTAAATACAAATACAACTATACATACATTAATCTAAAAATAAAATGTTCCATGCCTCCACATATTGATAAATGTGTGCGTATACCTAAGCATGTGTCTGGTCTACTCATCAGCCTGTGGGAACCAGCTAATTCGCTTTTCGTACGCGACAAATATGTCACGCCCACAGGAAAGCGGCTACATGCAGGCTACGTACAAAAAGCGGAAGCACGTAAAAACATACCATTTGATACCACAGCTCGCAACAAACAACACGTGCATGTGGTTCAATGGTGACTTGCTACATACATATCATAAACTATTTTGACACCACAGTTTACATTCAACAGTAATTTTCTGTGGTCCAAAAGAAACCTGTATATAAAACATTTCGACACCTCAGATGCTGACTTTATTCTGGGTTCGAATATAGACTCTCGGCGTGTTAACAAACATTACAGTTTGTTGATCACGTGATAATGTACACTAACTCAGTATGAATCACTGAAGTTATTTAGCTAAAATAAAAACAAAGAAGCAATACTGATCAATAGATTATTACTGGACTAGAACAACATATCGTCTCAAACCTGAGTAAATACTACGATTTACTCGAACCTAACAGCTAATCCTCATACGTTTCCGTTCATCACTAAGTGAACGTTCATTCACGCCTAATTCAGCGCGCGCGCGTGTGTGTGTGTGTGTGTGTGTGTGTGTGTGTGTGTGTGTGTGTGTCGATGTTAGCTTACGGGAATGAGTTTGAACTTGTTTACTTTCTCTATGTTTTTATTTGATGTGATTGTCTTTTTATGATATTATATTGTGTATATTAGATATTGTGGCTGATTAATGAGGTACTCAGGTTTTGTTCGTGAGGTTTTGACCTCTATTGGGGTTGGTTTAAGGGTTCTATTTAGTTAAACCCTCTGTAATATTAACCTATATAAAAGCTTGTCATCAATTTTGTTAACACACTAATAAAGACACAAAATAATGTTGAATACTTGATGTGAATAAATACTTTACAGGATTAGAATATTGAAACTTATGATATAGAAACAAATTATTGAAAATTAAAGTTTTTAAAATCAATTATCGGATAATCTCTGCAGAAACGATAGCATTTGCCACAATAAATGACATGGGATATATTTGTTAATTCTACTCTTTATTGGGTTCATACTTAATTGCTAGTAGCATTTTACCCAATCTACAAATTAAACATGTCCTCGATATACAAAGAATCAAACATGTTAGATTTTCTTCAGAAGTCAATTGATTTAAGGTAAGGCTGCGGTAGTATCATTGAAAGAAAATTTTGTTCTAATCCGATAAGGTATATAACAGGTAGTTAGAGTCATCTATATGAAACGTAACAAAGGCATGGACTTCTGTAATAAGTGTTTTTGGTGTCCTGTATAGACATTGAATATTATTAATATGGTAGTATGAAAGCTTGGCATACTGATTTAACATGTTCCTAAATATTAATATATTTGGCAGAAATAACCTCTTGAGTTTTTAGAAACTGATTAGAGATAATGAAGGATTTGCAGATGTGTAATATTTGTGTCTTTACTTGTTTAAAATAATATTATGAAGCCAAATAGGTAATATTTATTTTATCATCATTTAACTCTGACCAGCTCAATTAGGCCAGTCCATGTCTTATATTTACTATCTAATAATAATAATAATAATAATAATAATAATAATAATAATAATAATAATAATAATAATACCCTTTGCCATTCTTTTGAAATCATAGCAGAAAAATTAATAATTATTTTAATATATTATTTCAATTAACAAGTTTTGAAATACGTTCTTTTACAATAAACTTTTCTGTCTTTTGCGAATGTTATTCTCTTATTTGATACAATGGGCTTATTTATTTGAGGATATAAGACTTTCTATTATTCCCAAATAAGGACCCTTATTCAAATCTTGAATAACCGGAATATCATTCCTTGAACAATATTAAAATATTCTGTGTATATTAGAATATATCTTTATTTGAGATAATAATGTTTAGATTAATAGCCAAAATAATAAAAATATAAAGTCAGGGCGATTAAATATTCAATAAATCTAATTAGAGAAACAGAATAACGCCTAAATGAGTTGATAATATATATTTAATCGAAATATTAATTGATTAGAGTGTATCAATATTATAATTATTGCAGTTTTAAAATAGTTCTAATACAATTTCCGGTGAGGTAGATACTGGTTTAACAACAAACAATGTCTTAGTGTATATTTAAAGAAACATGAAATCCTCATATTATTATTATTATTATTATTATATACCATATTTATATAGCACTCTTTTCATAAACTATATCATGTTCAAATGTGCTTTACAATACAAGACATATAAACGTAAAATGTTAAAATGACATGGAATAATATATATTAAATATAAAATAAAAAATTACAATATAGTGATGATTAATGTTTTTGGTAATAGTTATTAAAAAAAGACAATTAAAATAAAATAAACTAAATCAACTAAATTAAAACGTTATAATATACTGATATAAAATATATCGAACTGCTATTAACTAGAAGATAAAAATAGAATATAAACATGTTATATATACACATTATTAAGAATGACTAGATTTGTTCAATGGCTATAGTGAACTAGAAAATAATGTGTTTTTAAAGATTTTTGAAATTTTCTAATATCGGGGGGCAGTCGATTCCAAAGATTGGGTGCTGCATAACTAAAACATTTGTTGCCATATGTTGTAGTCCGCATCTTAGGTACTACAAATATTGTATTCGGCTGAATCAGTAAGATTCCCTTTCTCAACCGATATTTATTGATAGCATATATTTAGAATTACCTTAATAAGAAAACTAACTAAAGGTGTGTAATTACATTTTGCACCAATCTCGATAAGGGGCGATATTCGGAGGTGTGCCTTGAGATAGTTTCCTAACATTAAGCAATTTACGTATCGATGAATGAAACACGCGGATAAAGTAAAAATGAGTAAAGTAGTAAACAATGAAGAAATAAAGAAATTGGAGATCAAAGTAGCCAGAAATGATAAAGAAATTAATAGAAAAAATATTATATGTAAATAATTGTAGAAAGAACAAAGACAACTTTATAGATAAAGAAATATCTATAGAATAATTAAATTAGTTAAAAAATGACATCGACTAATATGATATATCATTTATAAGTAATATTCTATAGAATAAGACATTATTTAAAAACTATTATACTATAAAATATGGAAATTTTACAGCAGATTGAGCATTATGTTCTTTTACAGCAGATTGACCATTATGTTCTTTTACAGCAGATTGACCATTATGTTCTTTTACAGCAGATTGACCATTATGTTCTTTTACAGCAGATTGACCATTATGTTCTTTTACAGCAGATTGACCATTATGTTCTTTTACAGCAGATTGACCATTATGTTCTTTTACAGCAGATTGACCATTATGTTCTTTTACAGCAGATTGACCATTATGTTCTTTTACAGCAGATTGAGCATTATGTTCTTTTACAGCAGATTGACCATTATGTTCTTTTACAGCAGATTGACCATTATGTTCTTTTACAGCAGATTGACCATTATGTTCTTTTACAGCAGATTGACCATTATGTTCTTTTACAGCAGATTGACCATTATGTTCTTTTACAGCAGATTGACCATTATGCTCTTTTACAGCAGATTGACCATTATGTTCTTTTACAGCAGATTGACCATTATGTTCTTTTACAGCAGATTGACCATTATGTTCTTTTACAGCAGATTGACCATTATGTTCTTTTACAGCAGATTGACCATTATGTTCTTTTACAGCAGATTGACCATTATGCAGTTTTACAGCAGATTGACCATTATGTTCTTTTACAGCAGATTGACCATTATGTTCTTTTACAGCAGATTGACCATTATGTTCTTTTACAGCAGATTGACCATTATGTTCTTTTACAGCAGATTGACCATTATGTTCTTTTACAGCAGATTGACCATTATGTTCTTTTACAGCAGATTGACCATTATGTTCATTTTATCAGCAGATTGACCATTATGTTCTTTTACAGCAGATTGACCATTATGTTCTTTTACAGCAGATTGACCATTATGTTCTTTTACAGCAGATTGACCATTATGCTCTTTTACAGCAGATTGAGCATTATGTTCTTTTACAGCAGATTGACCATTATGTTCTTTTACAGCAGATTGACCATTATGTTCTTTTACAGCAGATTGACCATTATGTTCTTTTACAGCAGATTGACCATTATGCAGGTACTCGGAAGAATACTGAATGTATATATAATGATATTTATATAATCAACATATCTTGTTGTCTTATTATCTATAACTTTCTATATTAACGTTTAGATAATACTGCTACCACTTCAAACGTCGTTAGATATATTCAATGTATCGGACACCAGAAAGGATTTATTCTCAAATATACAGTGGTGGAAAAGGTTTTAAACCCTAGCTAGGTTTTGTGTGTTTTTTTTCCAAATAATTCACATATTTCAGAGTATGTGCTTAACAAATACACCTATATTGTTGTAGAAAACAAGTTAAATGAGTTGTTTACATAAGATATATAAATCATAATATTATAAAGAATTAATAAATTAAAAAAGTTAAAAAGACATACTGAATGAAACTAATAAGAAGACGAATACGACTTGTAATTAACAAAGGGAATAATATCATATTCGTATGAAGATACAGGTGCTAGATGAAGACAAACCTATGATTGGACAACCCAGGTGCAGTACAAAAGACGATCGTGTTCTTCTTCGCCTGTGTCGAACTGACTGGAAGAAAACAGCTCCAAAACTGAAGTGACAGTGGTCTGAGTAGTCACTGGTCCAGTGTACAACCAGAAATGTTCGTTGTCGACTTTTGAAATATGGTGTCAGGTCGTGTATTGCAAGGAAAAAACATTGATAACGTGGAAACAAAACAGAACGAGACGTCTATGAGATGAAGAACACAGTCAATCGACATAAGCACATTGGAAAATTAGTCTATGGTCCGAAGGAGACGTGAGGAAAAATATGTACCTGCTTGCACTGTTGCAACTTTGAAACGTGGAGGAGGAAGCACGATGGAGTGGGGATGCATGAGTGATGGAGGCGTTGGACAGCTAACCGTTTGTGAGGGGACGATGAATTCGCCTAAGAAATGTCAATTTTTAGAACATCACATGCTCCCATCAGCTCTAGCTCTTTTCAATCGCCAACGTGCTCAGCATTGGAACTTACAACATGTCATGCTGCCAGAGATAGCAAGACTTAGATGAACGAGCATGGATTCCGGGGTCTGGATTGGCCTGCACAATCTCCGGACATGTGTCCAATAGAAAATCATTATCTTTTATTTTATTTTTGCTATTCATAGATAAAGAGCTTTATCAAACAAAGATGATGGAAAATAGAATAATTGACTAGGTATTTAAAAACATTTTTCCACCACTGTACTTATTGAACTAACACCAATAGGTATTTTGGTTTAGATCCCACGGCAGCTAACTACATAAACCCTTAGGATGGTCAATTATATGCAGAAGCGTTTTCATTAAATGATGAGCATAAACATCAATATTTGTATTTATTCTAGATTGAAGCGATGTTTATGATGATCTTAATCATCCAACTGTTTTTAATTGTGACAAATGAAAAGAATACTATTTAGAAAGTTTCAATCACATAACAAAACAATAATCGATAAGGTTGAAGAATTATTTTCCCAAACAAACTTTATGTTTCTCATTTATAAATCTTTAACTGTTTCTGAAATACTGGTTGATACGATTTGTTATATGTTTGGAATAAGAAGGACAATGGCCTTCTTCTTTTATAAGAGCCATTTTCAAATAAAAAGAAATGCATAAGAATATGTATTAACAGTTTCAAATTGATGACCAAAGTGTCCTATGTTTTTAATTTCTCAAGATGAGCAATTCTTATACAATAACCAGCACAGACATTATTTCTCTGACAGTAAACATTATAAGATGGTCATGTAATTGTCAATGAGGCGATGTTTTAGTTAGGACTCTAAAAATAACTTCTACAAAGTATATTCAAGGTCAGCTACAGAAAACAAATCATTTGTTAATTTCTTCGGATGGTTGGGATTTTGGGACTCAGTCTCTTTACAAAGGATCAATTGTAATTATTGATAGAGATAAATACATTGTATTTAATTATGACCATAAATAATGCAGATATGTATCTATGTATTATCTATGCATACAATTAATTATCCATCATCAGGAAAGGTAAAAGATGTCAGTTATCAAAGATAAGCTACGAGAACTAATAAGAAGTTTAATATTAAATACATTACATTTAAGATTGTCGACTTCGATGCTTCACTTCATAAATTATTTTAAAACTATTAACGAGAAGTGAAATATCTAGTTAATAAATAATAAAGATCTAATGTTTTATTAACAACAGGAGATAATAAGGAATTATTGATTATAAGAGAAAAATAAATTAAATAAAAGTCTGATTAAACAACATATATTACAGATTGTAAA
The DNA here is from genome assembly GCA_025642065.1 of Paralvinella palmiformis. Taxonomy (NCBI): domain Eukaryota; kingdom Metazoa; phylum Annelida; class Polychaeta; order Terebellida; family Alvinellidae; genus Paralvinella; species Paralvinella palmiformis. The sequence continues at coordinate 72,462 of JAODUP010000426.1, read as the reverse complement.
TAAACGTAGAGGTGTATAATCTATATAATCAGTTATATATTGAGCATAGATAAACATCTTCACATTTACCAAACCAATATATACTATACTGAGTAAGTCTCTTCTTAAACATAATTTTATTTGAGATTTTACAAAATCTTAATTGACATGAAATAATAATATAATATTTTTTTAATATTTTAAAATTACCAATTCTTTATCATTTTTTTCTAGATATATTTTTATAGTTTAAGACCAGTTGAGAGTATTATGTTATCATATTAATAAACAAATAAATAAAATTACAAACTAAATCATGTTTATTAATTTTATGTCTAGATTATATGATAACCATATTAATGCGTATTGTTTATAATAAGTTTTTTCCTATTCAGTTATCCTCTTGTTTTCAATTATGCATCCGTTTATTTGTATCTGTCATTATTTGATTCCTTTTCATTTACAATATTCATTTGTCTCAGTCTTTCTTTATCAGTCTATTGTTTATTGTTATTAGTCTAATTCCAAGTTGTTGTTGTTGTTTTTTGGCTTTGTTCATTAATAAATTAGATGTTTCAATCAAAATATTTGTGAGAACAAAAACCTTTCATTATTATGTGAACAAAACGCTAATTGTCATCCACAAGAAATTATGTTAGGAAGTCGTTTGACGAACATACCAAATTAATTCTTATAAATATGAATATTTCAGAATTATTATTCATATTATTCATATTCTAATTATTCGTATTATTCATATTATTCATATTATTATTATTATTATTAGTAGTAGTAGTAGTAGTAATACTCTTAGCCTAATGTTGTGAGATACAATGTAATTTTATTGTAATGTTTCAGAGAGTATTAATTTCAAATATTTTAGGGCCTAAAGAAAATATATCTAATTACGGTAACAATTAGATTATATTACCGATAAAACGATATAACAATATAAATAAACAGTAACAACATGAACAACATCAACTAACAACAACAACAACAAAACAAAAAACAAAAAAAAAAAAGCAAAAAAAAAAAAAAGGACTGGCAATTTTAAAGGGGAGGTTTTTGTTTTTGGGTATGAAAATTGTTCCCCCCTCAAATTTTAAAAATTAAAAACCGGGGGCGTGATTTTTTTTTTTGGGTGTTTGTTTTTTGTAGATTGTCATCAAGTATATTATTAATCAATCACAGATATAATCTTGACCATCTGGTTTATTATCTAAACTGTTTCCGGTCCGTTACAATTCTAAATACCAACATTAAGTCCTCAATATAATTAATTGTGGACTGTTTGGATTACAAATTACATCCCTTTATTGAAAATTATCATTTCATATATGTTTCACTAAGTTAAAAAGTATTTGTAATAGGTAAATTTCGAACAATCTTAAATTCAAATTTTGAATATCCGACGATAACATGAATTTTACACCTAGATAATGATTTATCTCAAGTCAATTGATAAGCTACATTATTTTTATTTTTATATATATATATATATATATATATATATAATATATATATATATATATATTTAAAAAATTTAAAACAAATTTAAAATCTTACAGAACAATGTACTTCATTTTACATCATAATTACATTCACTCCATTCAGCTTCATTTTTACACATATAGTTGTATAAAACTATATATATATATATATATATATATATATATATATATTAAAATAAATTATATCATTTAAAAAAAGTCTTTATATCTTGCTGGCATTTGGTGCGTCACTTTGGACGACCTGCTGAGACTCTGACATTTGAATTATACTACTGTCTTGATTAAGTTCATCATTGTTCACTGTTATTATTTCTGGCACGTTTTCGCCTGTTTTCTTGTTACTCGGTTTCAGGTGTAACATCATGGTCAGTCACTTTCCTAAATGTGATGAATTTCTTGTTTTGCTGCCAAGAACAGGACTATTTGCTGTTATCATGTCCCTTTCCTTGACCACAGACAGGTGTGGATTATATGCTGGACACAATTTGTCCGTTTTCTTTGTTTCATTAACACTGTATCCCCAACATAGAGAGGAATGTTCAGTCGTACACAATTTCTGGCATCTGCATACTGTTTTTGTTGCTGTTTCTGCTCTGCATCTCGAGTTGCAGTTCTTTATCTTCAACTCGAATGAATAGTTCGGGTAATAGCACTTTTATGTTCGAAACCAAACAATAGTTCTGCAGGTGGTCGACCTGTTGTCACATGTGGCGTTGCGCGGTAATTTCGTAGGAATTTTGTACATATCCTGTCTCCACGACTTCCCTTCCACAGTAGCAGTTTTAATTGCCTTGTTCAAAGGTTTCATAAAGTTGTCAGTTTTTTAATGTTTCTAGCATTCCGTATGTTGCAAATATTTTGTCAAATACTGGGATTATACTTCTGGCTGATGTGGATCTCACCAGCTCCACCACAGGAAATCGTGAATATTCGTCAAGAACTACTAGACAATAATCTCCGCTAGGATATGGCCCACAAAAATCAGCACACAGAGACTGCCAATCTTTATCAGGTAGCTGTGACATTTGTAACGGTTGTAGACGTTCATCTTTAGTGACGACAGCACATGTACCCTTTTTATTTTTTTGGTGAGCTTATCCATGTAGGGAAACCACACCTTAGCTCTCAACAGGGCCCTTTTTTTTACCAATCCCTGGTGACCTTCATGAGCTATTTGTACAACTTTACGCCTCATCGTCACGGGAATAACAATCCGGTGTCCTCGTAACATAATTCCGTTCTCTGTAACACTAAGTTCACTGGACAATTTTCCGTATATTGACATTTCTTCACAGTTTTAAATTCATGCCATAGCCCAGTTTGTTGACATTTGATCACATTTTGCAGCATGGGGTCCTGTTGTGTCGCTTGAATTACTTCTATATGCGACAATGCTTTGGGACACGCTGTTTCACACACGTAGTTGATATATTCTTCTGTGACCTTCCTGCCACGCTCACTTGTAGATGCGACGGGGTGATGCGACATGTAATCAGCTGGAATATCAGCGCCGGGTCGGTACACTGTGTTAAATGTATATTGCTGTAGACGTAAACACCATTGTTCAGCGTACTCCCCATCGAACAGTTAGAGCCTTTCGCTCTGTTTGCGAGTAACGAGATTCTACGTCGTCCAGTGCACGTGATGCATATGCGACAATTTGAACATCTCTACGGCCTTCTTTAGTGGGTTGTATCTGGGTTAAAATAGCACCAACACCATGTGGTGATGCATCGACCACTAATACGGTATCTAACTTGTGATTGAAGTACGACGTGACAGTATCACTTGTCAAACTGTCCTTCAATTTTAACCAGGCATCTTCACACTCACTGGTCCACTCAAACAGACTATTCTTACGAGTGAGCTCTCTACGTGGTTTCACAAGAGAGGCTAGACCAGGTATGTATCTTTGTACGTAATTCGCCATGCTATAATAGACTTCACCTGTCGCTTGTCTGTCGGTCTCGGCGCATCACGAACAGACTTTTCTTTTTTCGGATCTGGCGAAAACCTTTCCCAAAAATGCTCCAAAATTCCCCAAAAGGGTTGGAAGAATTTGCATTTATTTCGATTGAGTGTTAAGCCCTTCTTCATGAGCGTTCCAGACATGCACGGACGTGTTTCTCATGTTCTACATCATTCCGACTGGCAATGATGATGTCGTCAGAAATGTTCTTTACTCCATCAAGCCCATGTAGCACTTGCTCGATGATTTGTTGAAATATTTCACTGGCGGCATTTACACCAAAATTTAAACGCTTGTAACGGTTCAGTCCTAGATGTGAACTAAACGTAGTGATGTATCGGCTGTCAGGATGCAGCTCCACCTGGTGGTAGCCCTGATTGAGGTCCAATTTTGTAAATACACAACAACCATTCAGATCATGTATCAACTCATGAACAGATGGCTTGGTTAGCAGCCCTCATATCAACACACAGTCTGATTTTATCAGGATCACGTGGCTTAGGTACTACCGCTATAGGTGACACCCAAGGAGTCTTTTTGGGGTCTTCACATATGTCATCCTCATATAGCTGCTTGATTGCCGCTTCAACTTGCGGTCTTGTTGAAATAGGAACTCGTCTGTGTTTTTGATGCAGGTTCCACTGTATCATCAATATTCAGTAGTAGCTGGAAATCCTTCAGTTTTCCTAGCCCGTGGAATATTGAATCAAAATCATGTACAATTTTATTTGTCACATTTGATCTTGAATCTTCTAAGCATTGATGATTGAGATTAATTTCAGCCGCTTTCCGGTCATAAGACAGTAAACAGTTTTTTGCGTCACTCACAACATAAATTCATCATCAAATTTTACTCCCGTCTTAGGCGATGTAATTGTTGCACTGAATGTTCCTTTCAAGTCTAATGCGGGAGGGGGAATAATTTCGTGTCTGATTTTGATAACTCCAAAATTCTTTAGAATGTTCACAAGTGTTTTTGAGTTTTCACATCCACAATGTTTACACTAGTTCCACTGTCTATGAACATCATAAATCTACCCCAGCTAGTTGAATGTTAATTGCAGGAATTTTCTCCTCACCTTTTCGTACTGCCAGTAAATAATCATAACCACTATCACAATTACCTGCGACGTTGCTGATAGAAACTTTATTTGTTTGTTCTCGAGACTTCTTGTGCCACTTATCATGTTGTTTTGTTCTCGGAAATTTTCGCTTACAAAATTTCGAGTGGTGTCCATACGATTCACATTTGTAACAATGACGATATTTTGCTGGACACTCATCTTCATATGGGTACTGACCACCACAGTTGAAACAAGTGCGCGAGCCACTAGAAAGTCTTGCACCTCCCTTGACACCAGTTTGTTTATGAACACGAACGTCCATGGCGGATAACAACACTTCTAAACGACTCAACCACTTCGTCCAACATGGACCGGCATTTTTTAAGTCCTCACACTCAAACGTTGGAAATATTGGCAATGCACCTGCCATCGTGTACACACAGATAACGATTAACACAGATAGAGTTCGAATAACCTCCTCGCGAATGTGATGTTTGTAGATTGTCATCAAGTATATTATTAATAAATCACAGATACAATCTTGACCATCTGGTTTATTCTCTAAACTCTTTCCGGTCCGTTACAATTCTAAATACCAACATTACGTCCTCGATATAATTAATTGTGGACTGTTATGGATTGACAACATTACAATTGTCTGTAATCAGACAGTGCCGTGGATAATAGCCAATAAGCCTATTTGGAGTTTCCAATGCGCATGCGTTTAAACGTCACTTCCGAAAAATAAATTCACATGACATTATCAGAAAGCCGTCTGCAGATACATTTATGCAACTTTAAGTTGTTTAGCAATGTTTTAAGCTTTTGATAATTATTTAATTTAAACGGATATAAGAAAATAGCATGCATATATTCACGGTGATGCTCAAGAGTACACGTGTAATGTATTTCTATTTAAATATTAAAGGGCCGTAGATCACGGGTCGTGTTATTGCTGGTATTAATGAAGTTTTGCGTGGTTATCACTACTGAGTTGTTGTCAGATATATTTCGAATTTCATCAGCACAGGTAAAGAAATAAACACCTGTGTGAATATATCAACACCTTCCAAAGGCCCTTGAAAACTACCAACACCTGATGTACCATGTATTGTACAGATATTCTCATACAGTGTCCTCGTGATTTAGAACTGCAAGCCATCACATGGGATGATTAAAAAAAACCACAACACAATAAAATATATTGTTGGGAGCATACCAAATGGAGCAAGATCACCGGGGAATTGGGCTTCTTAGATCTGGTGGAACCCAATGATTTAACCACGACAGACAGAAGAGAGGGTTTACCATACAGGAGGTCTACTCGCCATAACCTGAAGTCACCTAGTGTTGATGCAGCCAATACATCCGTCATGTCAGATTGTAATGAAGTTTAAACTCAGTAAAAAACGTGAAAATATTGGTTAATAAATACACTGCAAGATTCACATAAAACGTACTCGGCTAATTTTAATTACCCGAGATGATGATGATGATGATGATGATGATTGATGTTTAATTCTAAATAAATTTAGAATTTAAAACATATAGTATATTCGGTGGAGAAAACCTTGCCAGTTGCTTGTTTGAATGAAAGACTCCTCCTACTATAGTGCTACGTGCGGAATTCGAACTTCCAAACGCCGGCACAGAATGACCATGAGTAAGATAGTCCGACGGTCTTGCCCACTAGCCGGTGACTAAGCCATAAAGACGGTTTTATACTGCCATTGGTTCATCACGTGCTTGTTTATCCCGAAACAATCCCACTATGTATTGCGCGCACGGAACTCCGAATTGGCTTACAGGAGAGTAATTTCGCTGTCGGATGCAGATTACGTCATAAATAGGTCGAGCTTATTTCTGGGTCATGAATACATTTACGAAAAATGTCCAAACGGCAGATGAACATAACGAATTTCTTCATACCCCCCCCCCCCCAGACTACTGATGGTTATGGACACTGAATGATATACAGGAAGTGCTCGGGTTACGGCCGCTACTCCGGCTTACGACAACTCGCCTTTACGAACGTACCCCCATAAGCCTGTAAGTGTTTTTGTTTCGAGTTATTGATAAAAAAATATAACAATGTGTTAGCATAGACGAATGATTCAGGTACTTATTGCACAATTATTTAAGGATCACGGGCCGACGGTTCGTACATTTAGAGTGTGTTTCGAATTACATACAAATTCGGCTTACGAACGTACCTAAAGACGGATCTCATTCGTAAGCCGGACGTCCTGTATTATTATAAAGAGAACCATTCCCTTGAAAAAAATTGACGATTATTAATTAAATGTGTAATATTGATGAAGTACATTAATACAGATTGGGCCCACAAACTCTAACAGGATGTGACGATGTACAGCTAGATCTATGTGACGTATGTCGCAATTGTAGGTCAAGTTCGTATGATCCACGTAGAATCTGACCATTTTCATGCGGTCGTATTAATTATTCAGGAAAGGTAAACAATTTAAATGTGTAAAAAAACTAATATTTTAAAACACAAAATATCTTAAAGTGTGATCATTCAGTGTAAGTTTTCAGATAACTCCGGTGCACAACTTACAGCATGTACAGAGACAGACACCTCGGCACACAGTAAATCCTATACTACAGATATGGGGGATCAGACCTCTACTACTGGACCACTTGCAAGCAGTCAACCAATGCATAGAGTCTGACAGTTCTAGTGAACCTCTGGAAGATCAGGCTTCAACATCATCTGAAGGGGCTCTAGCTCATGGAGAAGGAGACAGTATATCATCATCTGAACAGGAGAACCGTGCAGTAGTATTCAGAGTCTCACCAGCTACAGAGACTATTTGATTTTTTACAACTGATGAGCATGATCATATCATTTCTGATTGACTGAGTGTTTGTCAATTGTTTTATCAATGATTGTTTGTCAATCAGTTCACATGAACATGATGGAATTCAAATAAGATATTATGTGTAAGATTTACATATCACCATAACTTGAAAAATACAGGAACATTGATTAGATAACATTTTGTAAAGTGTTTATCACGGTTATCACCGAACATTTTTCAATAAATTATTTTGACCAGATGAATGTAAAATTGTAAAACGGCAAATAGATGTATATGTTTATTACAGGTATTATCACACATGCTTGAAGAAACATATTTCTCATTAACTTATTTTGAATTTCAGGTTGAATCTAACCCATTCTCTAATTCAGCCTATCAGGATCTGCTAACTGAAGAGTTCCCTAACAGTAGGGTCGATATATACCTATGTCCCGGAGGCTGATGAATAACGTCACTTGAGATCTTTGAAAGGTCATTTGTGCATGATACCTTCTTAATACCAAAGTATTTGTTGTTATGTTTTAGGGAAGGTGAAGAGGGTGTTCTGCTCTATATGTAGAACACATTGAACAATAAACAAACAGAACAAAGAAGGCATGTTTGCTACAACACTAGGAGTACAGTTCCATGTAGATGCCATCATATGTAGAACACATTGAACAATAAACAAACAGAACAAAGAAGGCATGTTTGCTACAACACTAGGAGTACAGTTCCATGTAGATGCCATCATATGTAGAACACATTGAACAATAAACAAACAGAACAAAGAAGGCATGTTTGCTACAACACTAGGAGTACAGTTCCATGTAGATGCCATCATATGTAGAACACATTGAACAATAAACAAACAGAACAAAGAAGGATGTTTGCTACAACACTAGGAGTACAGTTCCATGTGATGCCATCATATGTAGAACACATTGAACAATAAACAAACAGAACAAAGAAGGCATGTTTGCTACAACACTAGGAGTACAGTTCCATGTAGATGCCATCATATGTAGAACACATTAAACAATAAACAAGCAGAACAAAGAAGGCATGTTTGCTACAACACTAGGAGTACAGTTTCATGTAGATGTCATCATATGTAGAACACATTAAACAATAAACAAACAGAACAAAGAAGGCATGTTTGCTACAACACTAGGAGTACAGTTCCATGTAGATGCCATCATATGTAGAACACATTAAACAATAAACAAACAGAACAAAGAAGGCATGTTTGCTACAACACTAGGAGTTCAGTTCCATGCTGATGCCATCATATGTAGAACACATTAAACAATAAACAAACAGAACAAAGAAGGCATGTTTGCTACAACACTAGGAGTACAGTTCCATGTAGATGCCATCATATGTAGAACACATTGAACAATAAACAAACAGAACAAAGAAGGCATGTTTGCTACAACACTAGGAGTACAGTTCCATGTAGATGCCATCATATGTAGAACACATTGAACAATAAACAAACAGAACAAAGAAGGCATGTTTGCTACAACACTAGGAGTACAGTTCCATGTAGATGCCATCATATGTAGAACACATTGAACAATAAACAAACAGAACAAAGAAGGCATGTTTGCTACAACACTAGGAGTACAGTTCCATGTAGATGCCATCATATGTAGAACACATTGAACAATAAACAAACAGAACAAAGAAGGCATGTTTGCTACAACACTAGGAGTACAGTTCTATGTAGATGCCATCATATGTAGAACACATTGAACAATAAACAAACAGAACAAAGAAGGCATGTTTGCTACAACACTAGGAGTACAGTTCCATGTAGATGCCATCATATGTAGAACACATTAAACAATAAACAAGCAGAACAAAGAAGGCATGTTTGCTACAACACTAGGAGTACAGTTTCATGTAGATGTCATCATATGTAGAACACATTAAACAATAAACAAACAGAACAAAGAAGGCATGTTTGCTACAACACTAGGAGTACAGTTCCATGTAGATGCCATCATATGTAGAACACATTAAACAATAAACAAACAGAACAAAGAAGGCATGTTTGCTACAACACTAGGAGTTCAGTTCCATGCTGATGCCATCATATGTAGAACACATTAAACAATAAACAAACATAACAAAGAAGGCATGTTTGCTACAACACTAGGAGTACAGTTCCATGTAGATGCCATCATATGTAGAACACATTAAACAATAAACAAACAGAACAAAGAAGGTATGTTTGCTACAACACTAGGAGTACAGTTCCATGCTGATGCCATCATATGTAGAACACATTGAACAATAAACAAACAGAACAAAGAAGGCATGTTTGCTACAACACTAGGAGTACAGTTCCATGTAGATGCCATCATATGTAGAACACATTAAACAATAAACAAACAGAACAAAGAAGGCATGTTTGCTACAACACTAGGAGTACAGTTCCATGTAGATGCCATCATATGTAGAACACATTAAACAATAAACAAACAGAACAAAGAAGGTATGTTTGCTACAACACTAGGAGTACAGTTCCATGTAGATGCCATCATATGTAGAACACATTAAACAATAAACAAACAGAACAAAGAAGGCATGTTTGCTACAACACTAGGAGTACAGTTCCATGTAGATGCCATCATATGTAGAACACATTAAACAATAAACAAACAGAACAAAGAAGGCATGTTTGCTACAACATTAGGAGTACAGTTCCATGCTGATGCCATCATATGTAGAACACATTAAACAATAAACAAACAGAACAAAGAAGGCATGTTTGCTACAACACTAGGAGTACAGTTCAATGCAGATGCCATCAAACGCCATCTAATTGGGAATGCATACAAAGATGTCTTATTTGCTGGATATATGCAACGAGTGTTCTCAATTTTCAAACAGCACAAGAAAGCTCAACTTCAAAAAAGTACAGCCTATACAAGGGCCTTTAGTTGTGCATACTTTCTAATCAAAGGAAGTATTTCAAATATTAAATTTATGGTACCGATGAAATTTATTGAACAAGTTATGGAGGTGCCAGAAATGAAACACTTTAGATATACATCAGCTGGATCCCACAGGGAGATCTTTCTGGAGCTTGGAAAAGCTGTCGGAGAAGATCTGGAGAAAAAACTTGCCCGACCTATATGACTTCTTACAGATGAAGCAACAGATATTGTTGTTGTATCCCAACTGATTACCTTCTGCCAGTTCTTTAACAAAAAAAACTGGGTATGACTGTTATGATCTTCCTAGATGTACAAGATCTACTTGAAGCACATGAAGCATCAAATACTGAAGCCACAACTGAAAAGATTTTAGGACTTCTATGTCAATATAACTTGACAATTATTGATATCAGTATAATGGTCAATGATGGTGATTGTATGATGATAAGAATTAAGTCAGGTGTAGCTGCTAGACTCCGAAAACAAAATGGAAAACTGATAGCATTTCAGTGTTGGTGTCACAATTTGGCACAGGCATGTAGTAATACAAATGAAACTGATATGTGAAGTTTTCGACATATTAAGAAAACTGTGGTATTTTCTGGAGAATTCACCAAAACGAATGAAAGTCTATCTCAAAATTCAAATGAATGTGAAATCGAAAAAGAGAAAATAAAACTTGGTCAAAATAAAACATGCAAAACTATGTGACTAAGTTTTGAAAAATTGGTGAAGTCGGTGATAGAACATTTTAAAGGTATCTTGCTTTTCCTTAATTAGCTTTCATCGGATGCAACTGCCACTGTCTACTTGAGAAACTTCACCGGACTGAGATAATTGGTCTTCTGTATATACAATGGGAAATTCTACCAATCTGGGGTAATCTCTCCAAGACATTCCAACAAAATTATATTAATGTTTCTCACATTGTCCCGGAAATCAGTAACGCAAAGGCCAAGCTACTTAGAGTAGCAGATGATAAAATCCAACTTAAGAAGCTAAGTGGTACTGACAGCTTAACTAAGCTTTCTGATGAAATAAAAATAAACAAAGACTTATCCAGCCAACTTGAGAAAATGTTGTCGAACTATGTCTCCTGATTTAATACAAGTACACAACGTTTGGCTGCCAACTTGGTGCAAATATTTCTGTAACTAATCCTTGGCCGGTGCCAGTGCTTTGAAACTGATCAAAACCAGACTTAGGTCCAGAATGAAACATGACATGTTAAGTTCACTGATGCATGTATCCATCAATGGCCCAGAGTTACAGAGTAATCAGTGCTCATGCATAATTACTAATGCTGTAAAAAGCTGTACAAGTCCTTCACTGGAGGAAACTGTGCATTATCTCCCAGGTAGAGGCTACTGGTCCTGTGCAGGTTGAAGCAGAACTTCAGCTTTCGTTGTAGCAAATGGCTTAGCAACTAAGTCCGTCACTCATTTGATATGTCAGACTGTCACTGTTAGTGAAGAAGGGAAAATGGCAGAAGACGTCCTTGATTTGAAAGACGATGAGGACTTATTTGGTGATCTTAGTGACAGCATAGATACATTTGAGAGTGATGATTATCATGGTGATAAAGTGTAAAATAATAAACAGAGAAATACTACGTGTTTCTCATATCTTTGTGTATCAATGTATTTTAGAGTGGCTTACATCATGTACAGGTACACCACATACTCCATTTTCCCACCTTTCCTCCTCCCCACCTCCCTCCATCTAGGTGGCTGCATTGGCGTCGCGGTGTTTTATATATATATATATATATATATATATATCAGATATGGGGTCAATTCCATTCTGTCAATTCAACTCAATTCCATTTTCCATATATATATATATATATATATATATATATATATATATATTCATATAACATGTAACCTATCAGGAGACAATGTCTTCGTCTTAGTCATTGTTAGAAATGGTATTTGATTTATATCCCGTTTTGAGGGCGGATATTACGTGTGATATTTCTTTAACAGCTTATTGTCATTAATGAATTCATGAAATTTATCATAAATCTTTACAACATCGTCACCGACATCATATTGATGTCCCTGGGATAAAGTTAATATACAGGAGAGAACTAAATCCTTAGCCTACATACTGTCTTGTTGGTATAATTAAATCTATGTTTACGTTGATTACAGGACGGAGATAAAATCTATAAAAATGAATCTTTTATATTGACATAGTTTTGGTACAGGGTGTTCCGATATTTATGTATAGTTTGGCTTCCGGACACCATCTTTTTGTTTCCTGAATATGTTCTTTTTGTGATTCAAAGAGGTCTTATCTCAGCATGAAAAGTTGCCTCTCTGGATTAACAATCCTGATGAATAACAATCCTGATGAATCTCTTAGAATCTGAGTTCATGAATTCAGCCTTATTTTGTGTTGATAATTGTGAATTATTTATATTTTAAAGGTCTACAATTTCATCAACTACATCTTATTATACACCAAAGGACATCTTAATATAGCTAATTATACACACACACACACACACACACACTACACGCACAAACGCACACGCACATATATACATGTACACATACAGACGCACATACACTCACACAAACGGACACATACACACGCAAACACACTACACACATATAACCATATACACATAGATACAAACATGCACAGGCATACCCTGGTACACACACGGACACACAATCAATCATACACGAATACACTCATATACACACGTGTGCATACATGTAATGAAGAAATACAATCTATATGTGACATATATATTTTACAATATTAGGGCAGAACATTATTTAACTATATTTATTAAAATAGCCACACATAACACACACACACAGATACACAGGCCCACACAGACAAACACATATACACAAAAGCACACTCACACACACACACACACACACACACACATATAATGAAGATGATGAGTGCTGTTTTACGGCCACCTTTGTGCACATGCTAGGCCAGCACACTACTGCCACACCACGGAAGGCAGAACATTATATTAACTAGATAAGATTTATTAAATTAGCAAATATTTTATTTAATATGCTTTTTGCATATTCTGAGGGCTAGTAACCTACTCAGTAATGAAGGTTGATACATTGGTTGTAAATAAGAAATGTGATAGATGTTTATGGATGATAATAATTTGGAAATTATTATTAATTTAATTAATGCGAGTCACTCAGTTGTTTGTTTAGCCTCAATAATGATCTCACTTAGGACATCTATTTCGGGAGACAAACGTAAGATTCAAACCCACAACCTAGAAATATACAGTACAATTCCTTAACTACTGCGCTATTGGATCACCAAATTTAAAAGTTGTTTCATTGGTGTAAAAAACTAATTTAATTTATGACTTTTGAAAAGACTACATTTAGCTAATGGCTAATTAATGCTTAAATCATTATTACGCTCGTGCCATTTTCATTATAAAATAAACACTAAAATTATTAGTAATAATCAACGGCTCTTAATCAAAGTGTACCTAAAATTGTTGGATGTAATGTTTTATCAAATTGTTAGTAATGTTAAAATGTGACGAAATTTCTCTATTTTGGGAGACTTGAATGTCAAATCCAATGTGAATATTGTTTTCAAGACACGTTAGGTAATTGTATTTCCCCCTTTTTTCAACAGGAACACCGAAATAACCTACGAATATATCACTTTATACAATTATTAGTTTTTCATCAAAAACACCAAGTTCTAGCGCATATAACGAAAATATGTCTGATATAGGATTCCATATTATGAGAGGTGTATAATGTCGAATTACTGTAGTTCTATCAATCTTCTACTTGAACTACTAAAAAAACTGCTGTATCTATGACATTAACTGAAGGGTGATTTTATATATATATATATATATATATATATATATATGGGGGGGTCTTTATTAATTTTCTTTAATAATATGTTTTTACTTTTAGTTACTGATATTATTAACAAGTTAATAACAATGAGGATGAATGAGGAAGTTGTTTTCTATTTAATTTATATCATCCTCTTTCTCGAAGCTGAGGATGTTAGAAATATTACAAGAAATAAAAAAAGATTTATATAAATATACATAAAAATAAAGATTTCTTTAAACAAGTCTAGTAGCTAAGATAGTTATGGCCTACATCTGTAAAACAAGATCAACAAAACATGTCTTTAATAAGAGTTAATATTAAATCCCCAATCAGATAATCTCTGATGTTATTATTATTATAGCATTAACATATTTCTGGGCTACCATTTACTTCTCATTAATATATTATTTAGGATATCAACGTAGAGCATATTTCAATGGACATTGGGGATTAGGGTGTTTTATTAAATATACAGTATTTACTATTATTACCATACGCAGATTAATCATTTTGTTGCGCCTAAATTTCCTTTAATTTTCACATTTTCTGTATACATTACTGAATGTGTATTCACTAATACCCAGTTGATGAAATGGCTAGTGTTTCTATCCCTCCCCCCACCCCCCCCTGACATCCTGTGATAAATATCAAGCAGGAAATAGAACACTATCAAATACCTATAATCCAGAATTTAGCTTATGTATTTCCTAAACACAAACTAAAACCAATACAATGAATACAAATGATGAAATGTTACTAATTGTAAGTTTAATACTGGTATCATACGAATATTAAACTAATAAGATACTAATAATAACAAAGTATCCATAATTGTAAAATAAAGATACAGATATACTCTGATTTGACTGACACTCGGGTTTTAATGTAAACATATTTGTGATAAGATTAGACTAGAAAACAAAACACAACAAATTGTTTTGTGAAATAGTAATATATATGTTTATAATTAATATATGTTAGGAATAGACGAATTAATTTTATGTAGGTTAGTTTGTTGTCATTGTGTTTAACAATATAATAATATGTTTGATTGTTTTGTTTTCTCTGACATGTGAACAATGTCAAGTCATCGTCGAGTGGCTTCATAACATATAACTTTAACATGATGTGTACAATATTGGTTGATGAGATGAGTGTTTTATGTGTGAGCCAATACAAAATGAGCACGATAATAAACTATAACACAACACTGTGATAACATAAGACAGGGTTCAAGCTATCTCACCATGGGTCGAGTTGTCATAACAGCTGAATTGTTCAATAAACTCTATAACTGATTCAATGTTTTACTGTCTCGCTATTTGCAAATACAATAATTAATGTAAACTTTGAGATATGAAGTTCCTTATATTTAGTTACAAAAGAATGTCTTATGTTAATCGTCACCCCCCCCCCCCCAAGACATCTCAGTTATCAGGTCGTTGTATTTTGGGTCAAGATATTTCAAACGTCACCTAAATGACTCAACTGACTCTTATAGTCAACAACTCGGCCGTGATTCCGTAAGTTAAAGTTAGTTATTGTTTCAGTTAATGTCTAAATTAACTGGTTCTCTTCATGGAAGTATACAGCAACAACAATAACAACAACACTACAAATACTACTAATAATAATAATAATAATAATAATATATGGTTATTATAATTATTGATTTACACACTTACACACACATATATATATATATATATATATATATATATATATATATATATATGTTGTGTGGTTGTGTGTGTGTGTGTGTGTGTGTGTGTGTGATATATATATATATATATATATATATATATATATATATATATTCCAATTTAATTAAAAACAAATCAAATCACGTTTGAGAAATGTACATAAGTTGAGAAGTGTACATACGTCCCAATATCGCCGAGGATGACCAATCTAATTTGATCCTTTTCATTGTGACAAGTTCAACTTTACTTATTTATATTTCAAAACGGCTTATCTCGACTACACCTCTAGCTAAATATGATAATATTAAATATAATAAACAATTATAATGAAATAATATAATAATAATAATAATAATAATAATTAAAGAAACTCACAAAATATTTCTTTACTTCCAGTTAGTCAAATATAAACAAACAGAACTATGTAAGGATATAATATTGTTCACAATTCGAAGCTCCGTATAATATATTGACAGTAAAATGTCTGGACTGAGGATATCACATGAAAAAAGAGATTTCAATCTCATACAAAAGTATTCGTTCCGAGCATGATAGTAAAGGTGCAGTTATAGGAAATTAATTACTGCAATTAATAGTATCAAATCATCCAGATATTAAAAATCATATAAGTATGATATTTACAAGGTGATTATTAATCAGATAAAACATCTCTGTCGATTCATCAATGGACAACTGATAATATCGGGTCATCCATTGTGTACGACTGTCGTTACCTTGACGATGGCATCATCAGCTGACCAAACAAACAAAGACATGTCTCCTGCCAAAATAATGTTCGTGATATATACTCTCGATGTTATCTCAAAAGGTGACCATTTATATTTGGGACTGTACATATATTGGATAAAAAGTGGTATACAACTATTTATATTCTTGAAAACGTTTTATAATTGTACATTATCCTAACTGTGGTGAGTTCATATTGCACTCTATCATGATGTAGGCTAATGGGATTGTCATGTTTGTTGAGACAAAGGTTCAACTACAAGTGCTAGTTAATATGTTATGTGAGTGGTGTGCAGAATATTGAACTGGACACTGAAGACATATATACATATCTAGGTTTAATTTTGATGGAATATCTAGGTTGTAGTGTAATAGTAAATACAATTGCCCATCTTGTTGATAGAGCCATAGATTTATTTATTACCAAGTCAAAGGTCACTGGCAGATTGACCTTTGATGGTTTTAGTAGATTGTAAAATATTATTTCCGTGTGATAATGCTCATAATCGTCCATTTAAACACTTTCTAAGACTTGTTAAACATAAATCAAACGTTCTTGCATACAGAGACATGGGTTGGAAGGAACCTGTCCAGAATGGTTATATGTCTGTAGACAATAGTATAGATTGGTTAATACGACAGAAAACAGTCAATAACAAAGAACATTTGATACATCAATTCATAAAATGTATTGTTCATTTATTGCAATATGCAAATGATATAACAGCCCTTTGTAATGTCCAGTACATCTTCAATGAACTTGATTTATGGATGTCACGAGCTAATATGCGTAACATGTATGCTCAAGTTAATCATATATGATGCATCTTCTGGACCAGGAAGAACTGCACTCCAGACATATGGTTGCGTCAAACTGGACTTCAGTAATGAGTTATATGTTACAATCATTATACCAAAGAGCAACATATTAGTAATAACTAAGTTTCGATGAGGGTATCAGATAGTGCCATTAAAATCAACTGCTGTAAATAATTCTATGCCTGCAGAAGACGGAACTTGTTTACATTGTATACACGAGTTAGAAGATAATATTTATATTATAATTACATCTTCATTGTTTAACGATGTCATACAAACATAATCACATATGCTTCCAATTTTATTTTAATTGTTCTTTTCGTTAAATATTTTGAGTAATAAAGATAAGTTCGTATTTTTATTAAATAATTATTACATTGTTGTTTCTTGTCTGATGATGTTAATAAGATAAATATATCAGATATTATTATTATTATTATTAAAATAAACTTATAAAGCGCTCTTTTCATACTTAAAGCCTGTTCAAAAGTCAAAAGCCTGTACATAAACTTATGAAATATATATATATATATATATATATATATATATATATATATATATATATATACACACACACCAAAATATACCAAATATAATACGATTATTTCATAATAATATATGTATAAAGCTAAATTGGGAGATATAAAACTGACCAAGAAAAAAAGAAATTAAACACCAAAATGGCTCGAGAACAAATGTTCAGTGTTTTGGAACGATGGGAGTTTGCATTCCATAGCTTGGCTGCTGAACACTGAAATTTTCTTTCTCTATAGCTAGATGTTTTAACCCTTGGAACCATCAATGTCACTGAACCAATTGATCATAGTGTTCTTCTTGGTTGATAAACTGTCAACATGTCACCTATGTATCTTGGAACCTATTCATGTAGGGCTGTATACGTGTGCATTAGGATTTTAAATTGAATTCAATACTTAACAGGTAACCAATGGATATCCTTCAATATTGGTGTCATGTGACTCCGGCGTGATGTTCGGGTTACAATCATTGCCGCTGTTTTCTGTATATGTTGTAACTTGTTAATGGAGGTCTGGGGCAGTCCATTGAGCAAAGCGTTACAGTATTCCAAACGTAATGTTATAAGCCCATTGACTAGTAACTTACTTGCATCACTTGTTAAGTAACGCCTAATATTCCCAATGTTGTGGAGTTGGTGATAGCCAGACCTACAGATATTATTTAACTGTTGCTCCATATTCAGTGCAGTCAAAGATAACATGTAAGTTCCTCACAGTATTCACTGATGTTATATTAATGTCACCAAAACAAACAGTAACGTTTTTCATATGGATGGCATTATGCTTAGATGTGAACAGCATAACTTCCGTCTTGTCACTGTTCAATTTGAGCATGTTTGTACGCATCCATCCCTCAATGTCGGTGAGACAGTTCTCAAAGAGTGAGAGGGATTGCGCTTTCAAAGCGTCTTCCTTCGGCTTGAATGAGGTGTGTAGATGTGTGTCATCTACCTACAAAAGCTGATAAAGTAAATGCTGGCTGATAATGGCTCATAGAGGCTTAGCGTACATGGTATATTTCTTCGGGCCGACTACCGAGCCTTATGGTACACCATATTTCAGGAGACCTGGCTTAGAATGCTCGCTATCTATGACCACTGCATGGGAGCAGTCGTTAAGGTACGATGCTATTCAATTTGAGAGTTGCTCCGGGGTTTCTGAATACATTCTCAAAACGACTCAACGAGATTCCACGATCGGGAGTATCAAACGCAGCTGACAGATCGAGTATAAACAATAATGTGACACAACCATTACCTAGAGAGTCGATGATATCTCTTTGTACCTTCAGAAGTGCCTTCTCAGTCGAGTGAGGTCTATGGTAAGCTGACTGGAGCTCCTCGTGAAGACCATTATCCATCAAGTGACTTTCAATACACGTGTCTACAACCTTCTCTAACACCTTGAAAATGAACAGAAGGTTGGATACAGGTCTGAAGTTTTTTTGAATTTCTGGATCGAGTGTTGGTGTCTTAAGTAGTGGTCGTATCGACGTCCTGGTCAATACCGTGCATCTGATTTGTCTGGAGATCACGTCGGATGTGTTGTCTCTTATCAATAGAGAAAGAGCTGAACATCCCGGTTAGTTCACTGGGTGACCCTGTCTGGGGACGAGATGTTGATCCCCTGTCACCAAGTAGGTATTTGGCCACTTTGTATATGCCTTCTGGTCATGGGCGCAGGCAGTGATATTTTCAAAATAGTAAGCTATCCTTGTTTTATGAGTTTATTCACAACAATGCTTTGATCTCTGTATATTTGGTGGCTAACACTCAAGCGACTTTTTTTTCCATCGTCATTCCAGTTTCCGTCAGAGCTGATTAGATTCGTGTAATTTATCGGTGTACCAAGGACAATCAGGACGTTCTGTAATTATTTAGTGAAAATCAAATCTGTAAATACTCAATAATAAAGTGAGACTAGTAAGTGATGATAAGATATAATAATTAGTCTCCACGGATGTAATATGACATGAAATACATGGGAGATATACTTGATATAAGATCATTTTCGTTTAATAGAATAAAAAGAAACATGGATTTAGAAAGAGTGAGTAAATGCTTTGTTTAGACTCGGAGCTTCAAATGAACGTATGAGTAATAGGCAACTCACTCAAAACGGTTCTCACAAACATATGCATGATATAGTTCTAAACTCACAATCTGGAGTTTTGCAATGCATTACTCACTGCAGTATTAAAACATGAAAACACCTTCGAAAGAAGAAACAATATAATGTTATGGATATAACATTAACACCACCAATAACAACAATAACAACAATAGCATATTTTACAACAACAAGAACAACAACGGCATTAGCTTCGCCAAAAACAATACCACAAACAGCTTCTACAACAATAACAACACTAATAACAATATCAACAACCGCAGTAGAAGCACCACTGCTACCATCACCAACAACAGCATTCTCTACAACAACAACAACAACAACAACAAAAACAAGGACATCAACATCAATAACAAGAACAGAAAACCAAACAGAATGACCATCAACAATAATAACGACCATAACAACTTATAACAGCAGTTTCTACAATAACAACAATAACAACTCAAAATTACAAAAAAATACCACCAGCAAGATCACCTCCACTAACAACAATAACACCTTCTATTATAACCACGACAAAACTAACAACAACAACAACACCAAAAACAACAATAATAATAATATTAACAACAACAACAACAACAACAAATATACTAATACTGATACGCAATGACCCTGACAATTATTTGTATTACTATTCGAGAAAAGTCTACGATTAAATTAATTAAACTTAATGAATCGTAGATAAGAAATATATGATGGCAAGCTTCCAAACATACCTTAGAATTAATTAGAAGGAATTTGACACAGAAAGAATCCTAGATAAACGTCTTTGATAAAATGTGGCATATATTCTGGAGATGAATGACATTTTGTTTACAATTCTTTCAGTCTTCCTGATCTTCATATCCAAATTAAGTTTTATTTATATCTGTGTCTTCACTTTAATTTTAGTTGGTAAATATACACAAATAAGGTAATTTATTATTTGTTTTGATTTGGGAAGAGATACGTTAACTCTAACAATACTTAATCATCTATGTCTCTTGTGTGGTATTTGAATGGACTTTTTTTTATTATTGTTACGTGTGATATATTAGACGTCGTTATGAAAACAGAAACCTGAGTTCCTTCTAGCAGTTCCAATCGAACTTTAGCAATGTCATTGATCAAATCAGATCCCTAGATCAATATATATATATATATATATATATATATATATATATATATATATATGGTGCGTGTGTGTGTGTGTGTGTGTGTGTGTGTGTGTGTGTGTGTGTGTGTGTGTGTGTGTGTGTGTGTGTGTGTGTGTGTTTTAGCTGTGTATAATAAGGCACAGGCACAGAGAATCTCGAACCGTGAATTCAAACTCTGGACGTTTCTTCAGGGGACTGAATCCAGAGTGGCGACTTTTCTTGCTGAGACATGTGTAATGTCTCACCAGTCCCTAAGCCGCCAATCAAAATCAAAATACGAATCACCTACAGCCGTGGAGTTTGGGTGTAAAACACCCAAGTCAGATCATGGCAGTAGTGAGAATGTTTAGCTTAATTATCTAAGCAGCCCTATTTATAGCTATTTTTTAATTGCTGTATCTTTCTTCAAAGCAATACTATATAAACCATATAATCCAATTGTCACTGTCTAACATAGTGACATATTATAACAATAATAATTTAATAATACATATATGTTTCTATCAAATATGTATTGAACTTCAAGCTTATCTTACCGAGGTATATATAGAGGTTTGATATATAGGAGTTTTGTCTCAAATGCAATTCACGTCTGTTCGTCATTTTCTTTCAATATCTTATTTAAATTCTATTAATAAAATAACAACTTATTTTAAATTAATTCTGGCTTAATAATACTTTAGGGGACATATAAATCATTGCAATATCAAATTCTATAAAATTCTAGAATATATATATATATATATATATATATATATATATATATATATATATATATATATATATCATCATCATCTTCTTTTTCAACCATGATCAGTCCACTACAGGAGGAAAGCCTTAGCAAGTTGCCTCCAAGGATCTCGGTCTCTTACTATCAAGTACCAGTTCACATTGCCCCCCCCCCAATACTATTGTAGTTCATCTCTCCACCTTTTTCCTTGCCTTCCTCGATTTCTTTTCCCACCCATGGATGACTCAACTGTCAGTACTACACTCCATCTATTATCCGTTCTGTGGCTGATGTGACCTGTCCATGTCAAATTTTTGTTTTTAATTATTTCCATAATGTCCATAACTTTAGTTTGGCCCCTCACCCACTTGTTAGTTTTTCCGTCTTTATAAGTTACGTTGAGTATGTTTCGTTCCATGTTGTGTTGTGCTGCAGACAATTTATTTCCCATTTTTGTGGTTAATGTCCAGGTCTTTACTCCATATGTCATTGCTGGAAGGATACACTGGTTTAAGCATGTTGGTAATGTACCATTCATAATTGTGCAGTGTCTTCCAAATGCCAAGTGGGAACAGGCACATAGCATCAACATATCTAAACATCCTTCGAGACCTACCTCCATATATCTAAATACAAATACAACTATACATACATTAATCTAAAAATAAAATGTTCCATATCTCCACATATTGATAAATGTGTGCGTATACCTAAGCATGTGTCTGGTCTACTCATCAGCCTGTGGGAGCCAGCTAATTCTCTTTTCGTATGCGACAAATATGTCACGCCCACAGGAAAGCGGCTACATGCAGGCTACGTACAAAAAGCGGAAGCACGTAAAAAACATACCATTTGATACCACAGCTCGCAACAAACAGCACGTGCGTGTGGTTCAATGGTGACTTGCTACATACATATCATAAACTATTTTGACACCACAGTTTACATTCAACAGTAATTTTCTGTGGTCCAAAAGAAACCTGTATATAAAGCATTTCGACACCTCAGATGCTGACCTCAGCTTTATTCTGGGTTCGAATAACTGAATAAATCCTACCTATATGAACCATGTATCAATACACGTCCGACTGGTCTGGCGTCGAAGTTCTTCTCTAACCTAAGTGAAAATTCAAGCCCTATATATAGCCTCAGCGTGTTAACAAACATTACAGTTTGTTCATAACAAAGAGAATGTACACTAACACAGTCTGTTTATTGAAACAGATATGTTCTCTAGATGTTCGTTTTGTTATTTTATAAAATATCTATTAAACATAGTAAAAGATGAATTCGAATATTAAAGACGAATGCCACATTGATGTCCCTTATAAATAAAGAATATTTCAAAATGACAGATGTAAAGTCATTTCCGAAAGTACATATTAATCTAACTATCCATCTTCTCTTTCTGGACCAGGTCACTATTGTGTGAAGGTATTCTGGGTGATCATTAAACACATCATATTCTTATATTAATTTGACAGCCACAAATCTTAGTAATCAAACTTTATATATAACAATAGCGTTATCTATGGCCAGTAAATGATAGAGGTCTTAACTTGATGATCGTATTGTCATCTCTAATATTGTCATAACTCAATTAGTATCAGACTACACTGTAAATCTCCAGATCTGATTTAACCCTAGAGTTAGTCGTGTTTCAGGGATGTTTCATCTGGTCAACTCTTTATATAATGTAGTATCACTTATCGAACCGTGATAGTGCAGTTGGTTGGAGCGTAGGACTCGTAACAGAAGGGTTGCGGGTTCGAGGCTCCGTGAACTGCAATACTGTCATGTGGCGACTGATTCACTCATCCATACAAAATGAGTATCTGACAGGACGTGATGGCTATGTGTTTGAGTAACGCTTTGCGCCTATAATGGCAGCATGTGTTGTATGCTCCCTTGGGAGTTGAGATGTATGCTGGGTCGAAACAGGGATAATAATATTGTAAATAATATTATAAAGCGCCTTACAGCTGAATAGGGCGCTAAATAAATATCACATATATATATTATTATTATTATTATTATTATTATTATTATTATTATTATTATATAGATTATGTTATATAAAATTGGGATTGACGATGTAAAGAAGCGAAAAATAAGAGCTGAAATATCATCATTTATAAGGAACAAATCGAATATTTCAGATTTACATTTAGAAAGTAATCAAAAATATAAACATTAATCTATGATTGTCTCATTCTAATATTTATCTCTGTTCACAGTTATATATAGATACCACGACCTCTGGCCTATGATAACAGATTACTGTTATCTTTTGCCTGTATGTACCAGCCTCGGAGCAGAATAGAATTTTACTCACACCAGAAAACAATACTCTCCCTTTGTAGGCTTTATGAGTTACCTATTCAACCAGCTGTAATTTACTAGCTTATATTACTAAGTAAGTAAAAATGTATGTGTTTATTTATTTCCTATTTCAATCTTATAAGGTACATATATTGTAATTTTACAATGTATAATACATATATAGAAATTCTGGAACCAATGTAGCCGAAGCTGTTTTCCAGTGACACCTAACTAATTATAAGTAAATTTGTCAACTCATAAACTATGCTGTTAGTGTATTTGCAAGTATGGTCGTGTGACATTGATATGAGGACTATTTACCAAGGAATCATAATTTTAGGTGGGGTGTATACACTGACTACAATAAGTGTTGTTACATTTTATAGATGCTGACTATGTAGGTAACATGTAACTTTTCTGATATACGATTCCAGTTGTTTAACATATGCATAACACTGAATAACGGCAACTTGCTAGAAAGTACAGAATTACATCGATATACATTCATATAACTATTATGTGTTGTCACACGATGATCCTGTATATCAGAATTAAAACAGAACATACTCTCGAAAGAATTAGGAAACTTCTTACTTATAAAGTCGTCTATGAACAAATATATTTTATATTGATACATGTCAGCTAATTTAAATAGTTTACAAATATATGTTTTGAGAAAAGTGTTGAAAATGCGTTTCCCCAAACTAGAATACCGTAGGATATTATTGTTGTATGAGGGTCAGATATAGAGTTTGCAGGATTGTCTTTTGGTAAGAAATTATTTACTTGCTTTATGCGATACAAAGCCCGAATAATCTTATTTTCGACGTGAGTCAAATGATATTTCCAAGGTAGAGACTGGTCTACAAACACACCAAGAAATATTGTGGCTTTCTCTTGGAAATGAGAGCCAAATTCCTCCAAATAAGTAAACCAACTAAAATACTCAAGTCGTTAAAATCAATATTTAAGTACCCCTTTGAAAACTATGAAATTAGGTTTTGGGGATTTAACGAGAGCCGAGTCGCACAAAATCATTTAAATAAGTTGTTCATTTCAAAATTAGGTATAAGGAGGCAACATTGGCTTCACTAATGACTAAAGACGTGTCATCAGCAAATGACAAGATATAACCATATGTGGCTTTGATATGTCGTTAACATATATCAAATATTACAAAGGACCTAGGATAGACACTTCCGATACACAACATTTTATGAATTCAACATCAGACTTCGTTTTAACGATTTGAACATACTGTTTTCTATTTACTAGATAACTGTCAAACCATGGGTTGGCACATATATATAGCCCGAGCCTATATGTGAAAAGGTAGACAGATAATAAAAATATAGATAGATAGATAGATAGATAGATAGATTAGATAGATATATATATATATATATATATAATATATATATATATATATATATATATATATATATATATATATATATATATATATATATATATATATATAGATAGATAGATAGATAGATAGATGTGAATGGATGGATGGATGGATGGATGGATGGATCTATATAATATATCCATAGGTTGTTGTGGCGGGAAGTATGACCGGCTCTCAATGTAATGCACAGGAACATTTATCGGTTAGTTCAGCTATTAGATAAGTTACACCAGTGAAACTGGTGTATTTTGCATATTATGTAATATATATTTAATTTACATTAGCATAAGTTGATTATATTTAGTTATTTTGTATTTCTTGTATTTTCTTTTTAACTAATCATATGACGCCCTATATTATCACCCACTTCAGTGTTTACCATAAGTACCCGTTGCTTGCATTACGACCACATGGTGGTAATACCATTTGTTTAGCGATGAGCCCACGTAGTGGAAAGCATCCAAAGCAGACTGGGTCTGATGTAAGTAATTTGATAACTGTTCCAATAACACCATATAATGGCACAGCTGTACAAAATGTAAATATAGGTCTTATAAATTGTAAGTCGATCTGTAATCAATCTGATGAAATATCTTATGTGGAAAGGAATATGTATCTCGCTGCTCCTGTCATTTTTTGTGATGTGACTCCAGATGGATATTAATTACATCGGATTCTCAAGAAGGGTGGGGGAGTCAGCCTTCTTCTCCGTGATTCTTTGAAGTATGAAACTTATTTGTGCTTTCAGACTAAGTCTTTCGAAACTTACCATCTGACTTTTGTATCTGGGGGGATAAGTGTTCGTGTAGCTATTATCTACCGATTACACCCCACTAAGAAAAATGGTCTGAAAATTCAAGGAATTTTCAGGATTTGTTGACTCTCTTGCTATCAACAATGGCCATCTGTTGATCTTAGGTGATTTCAATATACATTGGTATTAACATTAAAATATCTTTACAAAAACAATCTGTTTCAGCTAAAGTTATTTCATATAGAAAATATAAGTCGATTGACAGAGAAGCTTTTCTTACTGATCTGCGAGTCTCCTCTCTGGTATTGGATCCCCGGAATGATGTGGGTCATCTGGTGGATCTCTATGATAGTACATTGAGATAAATTGTAGATGAGCATGCACCTATAAAGACAAAGGAAATGTTAAAAAGACCTATAAGAACATACAGGCTGCAAAGAGACACAGAAGGTATTGTGAGCGGCTGTGGATCAGGACCAGTTTGTGTGTTCATTATGAAATGTTCAAAGTCAGTAAAAGTCTAGTTACAAATACCCTTGTCTCTGCTAAATCTGACTATTATAACAAAGAGATCAAATCATCCAAGGGAAATCAAAGGACTGTTTTCAGTGTTGTGAATAAAGTATTACATAAAGGTCAAACTGTCATTCCAAATAATATCAACTCAGATAAAGAAATGGCCAATTATTTTAATAACTTCTTCTGGCAAAATATATTAAATAAACATAGTGATTTCCAGTCCAGCACCTTATCACAGGGTAAACCATTGGTAGGAGAGTCCTGCATGTCCATGATGGATACCTTTGAGCCTTTTACAGAGACTGATAACAGACAATTGTTGAAAAGATCATCTAATGCTTTCTGTGCAGTTGACCCTATGCCTACATGGCTTGTGAAATATTTATGGATGTTCTGATAAACCCAATTACAAATATAGTTAATAAATCATTATCTCTGAGTGTTTTCCGAAGATCCGTGAAAGCTGCCCTTGTAGAACCAGTAATAAAACAGAACACTATGGACTGCGATTTTATACATGTTTATCTAAATTTATGGAAAGAGCAGTTGCTTTCCATCTAAACAAATATTTAATCAATAATAACCTTAATGAATCACTACAGTCTGCCTATAAAAGTGGTCACAGCACTGAAACAGCCTTGGTTCGAGTGAAAAATTATATTATGATGTCAATTGATCGAGGTAAGCCAGTAATACCTATTCATCTGGACCTGTCTGCTGCAGTTGATACAGTTGACCATAATGTACTTTTCTCTAGCTTAAAAGACATGTTTGGCCTGTCAGGTAAAGTACTTGAATGGTTTATATCCTGGCAATGGATTAAATTTCTCCTCTTCCTTGAAGAATTTAGAACATTGTATTGCTGATATTCAGGCTATGGATGACTCAAAATCTTCTAAAACTAAATGATAATAAAACAAATATTTTATATTTGGCATCACCACATTGTGTTAAATCCCTGAAGACACCAGCATTACAGATAGGTGCATCTAATGGGTCAGTAAACAATCTAGGGGTTATTTTTGACCAATGTATTAACAGGTATAAACATGTCACATCAGTATGTTGAGCTGCCTACTACCATCTTAAGAACATCCACTGTTTAAAAGCATTCTTGACACAAGAATCACTTGTAACTGTTGTCCATGCCTTTGTTACATCTCGTATAGACTATTGTAACTCCCTGTTATATGGCATATCTGATTATTTAACATTAATCGCTTTCATCGGATTCAGAATAGTGCAGCTCGCATTGTAACAAATACTAGAAAATATGATCATATCACCCCGATTCTTCAAAAACTACATGTTATACCTGCTAGACAGCGTATCCATTTCAATATTTTATTAATAACATATAAATATATCGTTGATATGGCGCCAGAATATCTGTGTGAACTGGTGTCCATTAAAAAGTGAACCCGGTCAGATACTATTGCAGGTGCCAGTGTCATATAGTGATTATGCGTTTAGTGTTGCAGCCCCTCTTTGTGGAATAGGTTGCCGGCAGATATTAGAAATGCGTCGTCTCTTGAAATTCTTTGAAAATCTGTTCTGAAAACACACCAGTTCAAGGTAATTTTCGCAGATAAATAATTATTATCTTTTAAATCACTTAGAGAGCCTTTACAGACAAATTGTTTGAAGTATTATTAAATATTACATATTATTTGTACGGCGCCTTTGAATGGCTCTTGTTAGTAATGGCGCTTTATTAAATATACATTATTATTATTATTATTATTATTATTATTATTATTATTATTATAGAGAGAAAATTCAAAAAATAAAATACGTAATGCTAAAACACCATGCTTACTGTACTCAAAGATATTCACCTGTAAAACAAGCTTCGTATTATGTATGGCATTGATACAGGTACACACCTTTGTTGATGGTATTAGAAACATGACGCATCTATAAAAAAACCTAATACTATAGCCTAACTATATTAGTAGAATAATACAATTATCATCTTTATGAAGCCCTTGTTTTTCATTTTTATTTTATTATCGTTTTTTACCAGATTTTCACAACCTAATCTTTTAATGAAACGTTCAATGCTTTCGTAATTTCTGATATGTCTCAGATATTATCGTGATAACATAATAGAATATGTGAATAGTAATCAAATACAAACATAAAATAGAATACAAAATAATACATTTTAAATTAATCTCATATAATTCTAAATACAGAAATGTATTTTTTCCAGGTCATATCACTAGAATACTTATGTATTATTTTATTCGGTTATTCGTATATTATTCTCATTTGCCAAGATCTTCCTTTTAAATACACGAAATTGGTCGAAGATACATCAAATACATTATCAAATAAATACGATACGTTATGTATATTTAGCTTAAATACAGACTTCTCTCTGAAAGTACTTTTATTGTTGTTGTTATTGTTGTTGTTGTTGTTAGTGTTACTCTTGTTATTATTGTTTGTGAAGAAACATTTGCTTCTGTAGTTGTTATATTGCTGTTGTTGCTATTATCGTTATATAAGCTATTGTTGTTGTTGTCGTTGTTGTTGTTATTGGTGTTGTAGCAGCTCTTGTTGCTGTTGTTGTTGTTGAAGCTTCAGGGGTTATTATTCTTGTTGTTCTTGTTATTTCTAATGTTCTTATTGTTGTTATTAGTTATATTATTGTTGATGATATAGCGGTGTTGTTGTTGATGTTGTTGTTGTTGTTGTTGTTGTTGAAGCTTCAGGGGTTATTATTCTTGTTGTTCTTGTTATTTCTAATGTTCTTATCGTTGTTATTGGTTATATTGTTGTTGATGATACAGCGGTGTTGTTGTTGTTGTTGTTGTTGTTGTTGTTGTTGTTGAAGCTTCAGGGGTTATTATTCTTGTTGTTCTTGTTATTTCTAATGTTCTTATTGTTGTTATTAGTTATATTATTGTTGATGATATAGCGGTGTTGTTGTTGTTGTTGCTGTTGTTGTTGTTGTTCTTGTTGAAGCTTCAGGGGTTATTATTCTTGTTGTTCTTGTTATTTTTAATGTTCTTATCGTTGTTATTAGTTATATTATTGTTGATGATATAGCGGTGTTGTTGTTGTTGTTTCCTTTGTCGTTATTCATGTTATTCGTGTTGTTCTTGTTCAAGCTGTTGTTTTCGTTGTTGCTGTTGTTATTGTTAGTGGTGATGCTGGTCATCTTAGTGGTGGTATTTTGCTGCTGCTATATCTGTTTTTTTATTTTTGTTCTTTTACTGTCGTTGTTGTTGCTGCTGCTGTTGTTGTTGTTGTTGTTGTCGAAGCTCTTGTTGCTCTTTGCTATTTAATTAACGAAATTATATATTTGATACAACCCTTCTCCGCTACAAACTTGTCAATCTTTATTCTGAGTATCATAATAAATAAATAAATAAATAAATTTACATATAAATGCTAAAAGACATTTTATATCTCTGACCTATTTATAATCATTCCATTTGTAATATTAAAGTTCGCTGAAATACGAATACAGAAAAGCAATCGATATTATCTGATATATTTACCTTATTATCATCATCAGACAAGAAATGTTCATCAAAGTTGACATTTATATGAGAACACAATAAAGTCACAGGTTAATCTGTCTATGGACTGTTAGCTGACTACAATAACTGGTTGATGTATTCTATGAAAAGAATCTTAACATCAGTATAATATATTAATTAATATCTACAGCTACCACTGAGACTTTTTTATGTTTGGTGATGTAAGAAGAGGTGGTGTTTGTAAATCCTATCTTATCTCTATGATATCCCACATACTCCTGACATTTTCTAACCAGAAATATAGACAAAGTCCGTTTTAGCCTACTGTCTCCTCCTGTAATTATATGCATACAACTTAAAAGTGTCGACATTTTAAGCCCGTGGATTGTTGAGCCTCATTAACTTACTTAATCTCTGAATCATTCACTGACTCACAGAACGTTCACTAACATATACAGAGCTAACATAGTGACATATTATAACAATAATAATTTAATAATACATATATGTTTCTATCAAATATGTATTGAACTTCAAGCTTATCTTACCGAGGTATATATAGAGGTTTGATATATAGGAGTTTTGTCTCAAATGCAATTCACGTCTGTTCGTCATTTTCTTTCAATATCTTATTTAAATTCTATTAATAAAATAACAACTTATTTTAAATTAATTATGGCTTAATAATACTTTAGGGGACATATAAATCATTGCAATATCAAATTCTATAAAATTCTAGAATATATATATATATATATATATATATATATATATATATATATATATATATCATCTCTTCTTCTTCTTTTTCAACCATGATCAGTCCACTACAGGAGGAAAGCCTTAGCAAGTTGCCTCCAAGGATCTCGGTCTCTTACTATCAAGTACCAGTTCACATTGCCCCCCCCCCCAATACTATTGTAGTTCATCTCTCCACCTTTTTCCTTGCCTTCCTCGATTTCTTTTCCCACCCATGGATGACTAAACTGTCAGTACTACACTCCATCTATTAACCGTTCTATGGCTGATGTGACCTGTCCATGTCCAATTTCTGTTTTTAATTATTTCCATAATGTCCATAACTTTAGTTTGGCCCCTCACCCACTTGTTAGTTTTTCCGTCTTTATAAGTTACGTTGAGTATGTTTCGTTCCATGTTGTGTTGTGCTGCAGACAATTTATTTCCCATTTTTGTGGTTAATGTCCAGGTCTTTACTCCATATGTCATTGCTGGAAGGATACACTGGTTTAAGCATGTTGGTAATGTACCATTCATAATTGTGCAGTGTCTTCCAAATGCCAAGTGGGAACAGGCACATAGCATCAACATATCTAAACATCCTTCGAGACCTACCTCCATAAATCTAAATACAAATACAACTATACATACATTAATCTAAAAATAAAATGTTCCATACCTCCACATATTGATAGATGTGTGCGTATACCTAAGCATGTGTCTGGTCTACTCATCAGCCTGTGGGAACCAGCTAATTCGCTTTTCGTACGCGACAAATATGTCACGCCCACAGGAAAGCGGCTACATGCAGGCTACGTACAAAAGGCGGAAGCACGTAAAAACATACCATTTGATACCACAGCTCGCAACAAACAACACGTGCGTGTGGTTCAATGGTGACTTGCTACATACATATCATAAACTATTTTGACACCACAGTTTACATTCAACAGTAATTTTCTGTGGTCCAAAAGAAACCTGTATATAAAACATTTCGACACCTCAGATGCTGACCTCAGCTTTATTCTGGGTTCAAATAACTGAATAAATCCTACCTATATGAACCATATATATCGATACACGTCCGACTGTTCTGGCGTCGAAGTTCTTCTCTAACCTAAGTGAAAATTCAAGCCCTATATATAGCCTCAGCGTGTTAACAAACATTACAGTTTGTTCATAACAAAGAGAATATACACTAACACAGTATGGACTCACTGAAGAGATTAGAGTTCCATCATTTTATCAACATACTAAAAAGAGTTTCCAATCATCTTGCATCAAAATTTAAATCATCGAACGAAAATCGTTTTAAAGTAAATAAAATCGTTAATGCATAAACTGAAGGGGGGTCCTTTAAAGCTTTGCATCAATACAAACTACAAAGAAGAATCCCAACCGAAGATGTAACTCAATAAACGAAATGTATTTATCTGATTATAAAATTATAGTTTATATTTTAATAAAGGACAAGAAGAGATCCCTTAAGTAAAGTAATAACTATATATGTGATTAATGTAATATTATTTAGAACATACATATACAAAACCTGATAAGAATGTAAACAAAGAAATATCATAGAAACACAAAAATATAAGTATCCGAGATAACAGTCATTTTAGCGTGGGTAGATGTATTTAATGTTAGTTAGATATAAACCAAATAATTTAAATTTAAGCTGACATCTATACTTTGAGCCAGGTCAACTTTGATCGATCATTTATTCCTCGTGTATTCCACATTTTAGGTATTTCATATAAAGGCAATATCTGTACAAATTGTAATTTCCTTTGTTTAGCGTGTAATGGGTGTGGTTGGTAAGTGCTACATGTATTGGGGATATCATTGTTAAATGTGAATACCTTATTGAATGAGGCCGGGCGTTTACTATTGATAAAACAAAAATAAATCAGATGGATTGGTATCCGTATACAACATGCAATTTCAAGACACAAAAAATGTTGACAAAGGGGATTAGCATCACTTTTCTCTTATGTATTATATGAAGAGCCCGTTTCTGTAAAACGATCGTATGAGGTAATCTAGATTGAGTGGGATTATCTCAGACCACAATCTCATATGATAAATGAGAATGAATCAATGAGTAATACAGAGTTTGAACCTTCTTTATATTTTTGATGGTGAAAAGAGCATTCGAAATGTTTTTTTAAAATAATAGATAACTGATTCTTTCACGTCAAATTTTCATCAGTGTATATACCTAAACATTTAACTGCCTTTTCAACTCATTTCCATTTTGTTTCAGTTTAGTGTTTTACCCCGAAATATCTAGACCACTAAAGTTAGTGTAGTATCATCTGCTAATGAAAGAATCATTAGACTACAATAATTTGTATATTGACAGTAATTAAAGATAACAAAAGCTCAAAAATAGAACCTTATTGAACATTACTTGATAAAAAGCCACCGATTTCAACAAATTGAGTTATTTCAGTAATCTAATCTTCACCTTAATTGTCACCTCATCATTTCTATTGTTGTTAAAATTCTTTAATTAAAGCATAAATTATCATGTATCAGAATAATCATTCTCATCCAATCAGGATCGGGCAGATTAGGAGTAAAAACAACCAATATACTAAAGCTGTGACTATGAGTTTTTATTTGTTATATATATATGAAAATAATACGTATTTGTATATTTCTAGATTTGTCGAAAGTATTTAATATTACAGATCTTTAAATATTATTAAATAATATATATTAAATATTATATTAAATATCCCCTTCTTAACAGGAATAATAATTATTTAACAAACAGAAAATAAAAGGTAAACCAGATCAATGTAAATTCTTCTTAATATTTAACATCATGTGATGTAGCACCCGGGTTCTACCTTGGAACCCTTATTATTTATATTATATATTAAAGAACTTTTTGTGTATATGAATTATAATTCTTTATTATAATTGCAGATGACGTCATCATTTTACTTTGTATAAAAGTGTAAACAAATTATACAATCATATAAATGCTGAAATTGTATCAATACTTCAATAGTTCACCTACTAACAAACTGTGGTTAATTGATAAAAAGAACAATTAGATGTTATTTTTAAATTTAGTACATATATTGAGCTCAACGAATGATGTGTATATTTTAACTACAACAAATATCCCTGCTGTTTAATTAAACAATAATTGTTCAAGATAAATTAGATTTAAAATAATTTAGCAAAAAGAATAGAAATTATCATTAAGTTACGAAACGTTTTCAACACACGTATTTAATTAAGCCAGTGTTATTATCTAATATTACCATATTTAACTTATTACATAAAGAAGATGCATGGAAGACATATATAGTGATATAATAATAATAATAAAGCTAAAACACAAGGTAACTATAATTATTACATTATCAGTATATAGACAAGATATTGCTCCCTTTTTAAACAATATGAAACTTATAATTATTATAAATTAGAATATGATTTGTTCTTGTATAAATATAACTCAGAAGATATAATTTTACTATTGAAGTCAATATTCATTTAAACTAAAAGTATCTATATACATAAGACTTGATAAATATCATATATTTACATAATTAATAGTAACTCTAAACATCTACTATCTACAACAAATAAAACATTCATGGATTTATTTATTTTATCAAATAACACCTTAAGGATTTATAGATAATGTCTACAATACTTTGTCTTATTAAATGAAGAACGCTATAAATGTGTATTGGAAATTAATAATAACACAAGTAGGTTTCATAGATTTTTAAACTGTCATAAACAATATATTGAATTGTGTTTATTAACCGAATTAGATACACCTAAATTCACTCACCATATGGTGATACATACATAAATACATGCATACATACATCTTAGATATAAGATTGATACAATCAGAAAAGCCTTCAATCAAAACCAAGAATCAATATCGATCTACCTAAGATCTACAACATCTACCATCTAGTGTTTAATATGACTTATGATGAACTACAAACAGATTTATTCAGCTTTACTCAATGTTCAAATTTGGTATTCTCCTATTTTTAGATCAAGAATAGGTCTCCGTGCTACTAATACTTAATATGTCTGCAGCGTTCGACATTATGGACCAGCATATGTAGCAACCATTCAAGGCCATCTTATAAAATGTAGCAACCACTTGAAGACCATCTTATAAAACGTAGCAGCTATTTCAATATCGTTTTATAATATGTAGCAACCGATTCAGGATAACTGATAAGGCTTTGGCCTGTATAAGATCATTCCGAAGTAACGTTATCAGAATGTAAGTGTCAAGAAGGAAGGCAAGTCAGATAAATCGGAGAGTAACGAGATTAAAATAATTCAGCCACAAAGAGTGTGGATACAAAATGACAGCAACGAACCGGATGTTGGTGTCAAAGTGCCTCCTACCTTCATCTGAGAGATGGTTTGAAGTTCGACAATGACACTCCAAAGGTAATTCTGTTTAACGAGATGATAACAGAAATAACAAAATTTGACTTAAAGTATTTCCAGAGCAGTGAGAGACCTTCCATCCCAATAAATAACACCTCAATGGAAGAAATTTAGTTGAAGAGAAATTTGGAAATGATTATTGTGAGGAAATGACTTACTGGTGGTTGATCTTCTAATCAAATCTCCATTTTGTATCTGTTATCTTCTCTATTCTCTGACAAACGATCAATCCTCATTGATACAGGAAGATGTTTTCAACTACTGGAAACCATCTAAAAGGATAAGCGTTCATGAAAATCATCGGGAGTAATACGGATAGTGATAGAAAACAACAGACATTTAGCTGGAAACAGAAACTATTTACGCGATGTTTCAGTCACAGATTGAAAAGCAAAAGCTGAGAACCTGTCTTACAGAGAACACAAAGGGTTAATTCAGCTAAATAATGACTTTGCTTTACTTATTGAAACTACTGGCCAACGTCGTAAAGAACATATCACTGATGTGGATAGTTATCCTGGATCAAAGTTTTACTTTTCGTCGGTTTTCACACCTAACAACAAGTACTATGGTCTCATGTCCGACTGTTTATCATATTGGAACCAGGTACGTAGACGTTGATTTTGAAAACAGCCTGTCAGTGTTTTTGAATTCACTCTTCTAACTTGCTGGGCGTACATCAGGTATGGGGTAAAATACATTATAATGTATTTCAATACAAATTTAAAAAATTGTCAAATACAGATACCTTCATTTGTAAATGTATTTAAATACAAATACTATTTGGTGTATTTCAAATACAAATACTTTTCAAATGAAAAGAATAAATTCATTGTTTTTCCTTTGTTTTTTATTCTGATACACACATTATATAACATCACAGCATCAACTAGATTTGTGACATCAATTTATGAAGTTTTGTTGATTACACCTGATTTTGAATAAGTGCGGAAAGTTGTAGAAATGTCAGGGTGTATCAGACTGGAATAATGAATGATATATGGGAGGTTAGTCATTTTATAGGAAAGATGAGATCTGCTCATTGGATTTACTCACAAGATGTTTCATATTATCCTTTGATCCCTTCTAATTATACTACATATACTTGAGGATAATTTCCATTTGATTGACAAGGAAGTAATCAAAAGTCATTACGTCAAAGATATCATTAATTGCAATTCCTTATGATCACAGAGAAAGACAAGTCCTTCATGGTTGTGTATGTGCGCAATTCAGTGATCAGATTATTTCCTGAAATAAATCATGTTGGTGACAAAATATTCAGATCAAAACACGAAATAATTTTAGAAATATATTTTAATGTATTTGAAGATATATTTGAAAAATAAAATACTTTGTGAAAGTATTTAATACAAATACTTTTCTTTATGGTAAGCTAAAATAGAAATAATTGAAAAAGTATTTAATACGAATACAAATGTATATGACCCCATGTGTGCATACAGCGAAGCAGGATACAATGACGATCATATATTTTGGAACCATCGAAGCTCCCAACCTATTTTTCTCTCATTCAACAAAGTGCTGGTTAAAAACTCAAAAACGCCAGAAGTGTGTTTGTTACAAGACGTGTGTTTGAAACAAGCTGAAATACAAGGACATAAAAGTCAAATCAGTTACAATATGTTTTTACTTTACCCCGGATATGAAAGTCATTCGAACTAATTTTAAAGATGAGAGATAATTTTTTGGTTATCTGGATCAAGTGACTTATATTTTCCGTAGAAATGACCCTCGTCCCATAACTTTCTATCCTTGGGAACGAAGAACTGTGTAAACAATGCCTTTGTGAAACACCTTCAAGCACCAGGGACAAAAATATCACGTTTATGTTGATGACACCGAGGAATATATGTCCTTTAGGCCTAAGGATAATGTCGGTAAATATTTAGCATTAGGTTGTATTAACAACTTGCTGACTATAACAGGTTTAAATTCAATACTGACAAAAATGGGAGTCATACTTTATATAGTAAGTGTTTTGTTATCTGATGATAACAAACGTAGATCAGAATAATAATCTTCATTTATTGAACCAGCTATTGTGAGTCGTACTTAATGTCTGAACCCACGTCACCTTAATCATTTATATTTGCTCTGTTGAATTATTTTTGGATTAAAATCTTAAATAGAAATCAACACCAGGTGGCTCTACCCAATAGGCGAAAGTCGGGGATCTCTACCCCAAATGTTAAGAGAGAGAGAGAGAGCGAGAGAGCGAGAGAGAGAGAGAGATGAACTTAAAACAGGAACTTCTTTTTACAAGACAGTTCATGTTGTACTTTACTGATGCTACACCAACCACAGACAATGTCTTTTATCTTCTTCCTCGTAAATACTTGCATTCATCGTCGATCCAAAACTGAAAACCCATTTCCATAAAACTGCTGACGTCATCAGAATGTTGCTGAACGAATGTTCCCTGTCGTTATCTAATGTTTATGTCGTATCTTACGACCTTTGGGTCATCGTAAAGATGATGTTTTCATAATATGCTTTCTCTCTCTCTTTTTGTGTGTGTGTGCGTGTGTGCGTGCGTCCGTGCGTATATATGCGTGTATGTGTGCCAGTGCGTGTGTATGTATCAGTGTGTGTGTGTGTGTGTGTGTGTGTGTGTGTGTGTGTGTGTGTGGTGTGCGTGCGCGCGCGCGCGCTCGTCCGTTCGTGCATGCATGTATGCGTATGTGTTTATCAAATAATTGCATTTCGTTTATTTCGTTTTGAGATATTTCGTTTTCTTTCATCTCTACTTAACATGTTCTAGTTCGTTACTTTCTCAATCTGAGTAAGAGTTGTTTAACATTGAGTGAGTATACATTAGATAAGGCGAGAGTAGCTCGTTAGTGAAGAGTTCCTATCTCACTACAAATCTAACATCATCAGGATAGATGATAAATCTTCTACTAATGTCATCCCTCGGCTGTCATTAACGGAGACCCATTGACTAGAAGATGTCATAAGCTAGTTCTAGTCACGACACTTCTTCTGTCCATCAATACGACTGGATTTGGTGAAGATCCGTTTATCTTATCTGAATAAAATCAACATCCTGGCTTCTGGATACGAGGTGAATCACTCTAATGGCGTCGAGTAATTGTCAGTCAGCAATCAATTAGATCCATAAACGTCTCTTGTGGAGAATTTGTCGGCTTAATTCTGGTTTCTGGATAACGGGATCTAGTGAACTAGTTCAGGAATAAAACTGACGGATTTGGTTTGTCACTAGGGGGCGCTGAATTAGTGCAATGGGAATGATAGCGGGAAAGAGCAATGATTGGCTGATCGTAATTTATGGCTATTTTAATCTTCTGTCTAATTGTCTGATTGACCGACTCACTCAGTATCTGATTCTTTCACTTTGTTGTCAAAGTAGTTATCTTATGTATGTAGTAAATCACATTTGAACCAAACGCTCGTGTTGTTTAATGCCAGCTTTGGTATCAAATGGTATGTTTGGTTTTGTTGTTCGGGGAGAATCCCCAGACTGTCGCTTAATCAGCACAGCCTCTATGTTGGAGTGGTTGAGAAAACTCCTCCCCCACCACTCACAGGGGAGCAGTACGGAAAGATGAAGCCGAAATACCCTAAGGGTGGTCACTGCCAGAGTGTTTTACGTCCTCAGGGGGTTTTTAACGTCCCCCTTTATTTTAAATAATTCAGTGGAGACGGCAGCGCCATTTAACGTGGTCAACCACCCACGATGTAGTGAGCCGAGAAATTAATCCCTGGAAAAGTTTCGACCTCTTACGGGGTTCGAACCTGTGACCGTTGGCACCAAGTGCCGGGTGCTTAACCGCTAGGCCAGCAGAGCTCACTACTTAGATTAATTATCTAACCAGCCCTATTTATAGCTATTTGTCAATTGCTGTATCTTTCTTCAAAGCAATACTATATAAACTATATAACCCAATTGTCACTGTCTTCAAAGATCAGTTTTTACAACGGGCAGGCGTCACGAAGCGACTACTATTAAAACTATTTAGCTTAATTGCTATTAAAAGACTGAGTGTGTTTTTGTGTAAACACGCGAACACGCTAATGCTCGACATATAATCACACACGCGGGCGCATTCACACATTTTGTGTCTCTAAACATTGAATACAGTCCTGATTAAGAGCTGTGAGTGTATTATGATCCAATAAACAATTACGTATTATTTGATGGTACATCTCCGCCATCATTTGAGATGTGATTCCACACAACTTGGGGTCAAGTTTTACAGCGACCCCTTGCGGTGGTCCGGTTAACTAAGAAAGGGCCGGAAATGGACATAACCCTCTAATTTAACTACAAAAGACCAAATGTTTTAATGTCAACAACCTACAGTCATGCAAATGGCTAATTCACCTGGAAAGACCAACAATAAATATAATTTGCTGAAAGACGATTGTTATTTCCTCAAATTACTTCTCTTTGTGTCTTTCATTCCACGAAGCCATTTACAATTGTTGACCGGAAGTTGTCTATTTCGTGTCACATTAGCGTCTTGGGATGAAAATGGTTTTAAGTTCTTACAATCTGCCATAAGAGTAATGGAGAAAGATGCACGCAACTGAAACATTAAGTACAATACACCTAAAAAGTAGAAACATCCATGCATCTTTAGAACCAATATAAAATACATCCCTTGATGTATATGGTGACGCCTCATATATT
Organism: Paralvinella palmiformis; assembly: GCA_025642065.1. Taxonomy (NCBI): domain Eukaryota; kingdom Metazoa; phylum Annelida; class Polychaeta; order Terebellida; family Alvinellidae; genus Paralvinella; species Paralvinella palmiformis. The sequence goes on along the minus strand of JAODUP010000426.1, from coordinate 32,131 downwards.
ATTATATTAGAAATTTGATGAAGTTAATCAGTTATTAGAAAAATAAATTATAATAGAATAATATACTTAAGATATTGAATGGTAATATCTCTCTCTCTCTCTCTCTCTCTCTCTCTCTCTCTCTCTCTCTCTCTCTCTCTCTCTCTCCCTCCCTCCTCCCTCCTCTCCCTCTCTCTCTCTCTCTCTCCCCCTCTCTCTCTCTCTCTCTCTCTCGAATAATAATATTAAACATAGCAAGTTTGTATCTAGTTTCAACATCTTAACTATCTTAAATCCTTCATTATTGTTAAAAATCTTGGCTTTAAAATTAAATTTACGTTATTGGCGGGGGGGGATATCTGAGAAATAAATCACTCACTTTTAGAATTATTAGTAAATCAAACATATAATTGAATTAATCTCTTTCATAACGATCGGTTTTAGCCATTAATGTTTACAAATAAATTAATACTTAATTAAGACAATTAACAAAGTATTTTGAGTTCTACAAATAAATTAAACTTTACTAACATACATTATCCAAAATGATTTAAGTAACAATGTGTTTTTCAGAGATTATAATTCATCTTTTATTTAGGTTCTCGTTTGATAAAATTTCTCATGTGATAATGTTATACCCAAAGTCTAGACATCTGGGCGATAAAGGAGAGAAAGGTGTCAAATATTAGATAATGTATATTCAGAGTGTTATATATATATCAAACAATTTAAATAAACTTAAGAGTGATCAATTTAAATTGGTCTACGTTATACTACAATATTATAGTTTTAATACCGAATATGTCGACACTTTTCAAATAGATATATTATTCATGTGTTAGTTGTGTTAGAAATAATTCTATTAAAACTCGGTAGCACATTCTTCATTTGTTATGACCTATAACCTTCGACCTATTTAATTATCTTCATAATTAAGAACTTCACTCAATTACTGACTGTTGTATGTGTTTGTATCTATGAATATGTATCTTCATTTAAATATTTAGATCAGTTCTTTGTATTATTATGTAATTGCGTGTGTGTGTGTGTGTGTGTGTGTGTGTGTGTGTGTGTGTGTGTGTGTGTGTGTGTGTGTGTGTGTGTGTGTGTGTGTGTGTGCGTGCGTGTGTGCGTGCGGTCGCGCGTGTGGGCGTGCGGGCGCGCGCATTGATGAGGTATTTCACAGTAATTGTTACCAGTAATATACTGTTGTATTCTAAACTGATAAGATGCTAACTCATTATCTATTATAACTCACTTTAGTTATCACAATAAAGACGTTCCTATCTTTATTACCTGTTATATATTAATAACCTTTCCTAGATTATTGACATCCTTTAGTACTTCAGGCTAAAAAGGAATTAGTAATATATTTATAGATTGAGGATGATAGATGGATCTAAAGGTAAAGTCAATACCTTTGTGGTTATCATCTCCTTTATCTTATCTCACTATCAACCACGACTCATCTCCTTTATCTTATCTTATTATCAACCATGACTCATCTCCTTTATCTTATCTCATTATCAACCACGATTCATCTCATTTATCATATCTCAATGTCAACCACGACTCATCTCCTTTGTCTTATCTTATTATCAACCACGATTCATCTCCTTTAACTTATCTCATTATCAAACACGACTCATCTCCTTTATCTTATCTTATTATCAACCAAGACTCATCTCCTTTATCTTATCTTTTTATCAACCAATATTTGTCTATGACCTACTCTATGAAACATTTTTTAAATAGTTAACATAAGAAAATACATTATTACACTTATTTTCTTATTACACTTATTATCTTATTACACTTATTATCTTATTTCTAAAAACAATTAACAGACAAATAATGGAATTGTATCTCTTTATAATGAAGGTGGGATGCCTTTATGATAAAGGCGTTTCTCTTTATAATGAAGGTGTATCGCATTAAAAATGAAGGTATTTCTCTGAATAATGAAGTTGTATCTGTTTATAATAAAGTTCTTTTTACCACACATTCAAAATTGGGGGGGGGGTTCAATTTATAACGTTTAAAATTATAATTATTACTGTTACTATATATTGACCACAAAATACAAAGTTGTTTTAATTAACAGGTCTGCCTATACTACCTGATATCTCTACTACATCTCAATTGTAGTTTTATATATATATATATATATATATATATATATATATATATATATATATATATATATATAGTAATCAGTGTTGATACAATTTGTATTATCAACAATAAATCATAATAATGTCCATTTACCTTAGACTTGATGACGGATTCAATTATAAGATCATTACATTTAAGATTAAACATTTGATCGTCAACTTCTGGTTATAATAATAACGACTAGAATACCGTAAAAATATAGATCCTAACAGAATTTACATATTTTATTAAATAATCTATTACAACGACGGGTTATTCAGGTAATAAGAGATGATAGGATTACCAGAAAGCCGTACAAAGCTCAATATGAAACTAAAACAATAAACCAGAGATATTGACATAAAATATAAACAAATCCAATCAGCGAAGGTTTAATGATATCATAAACCAGCCATCTTGCCATCATCAAAACAGGAAATACGTCATAACCCGGGAATGTCAAAAAGTAGGAAACATACGTCAGAACAGGAAGTGTGATGGCCACGTGATTGTACTCGATGGAAGAATCTTCTATTTTGGGGTCCTGAATGGGAAATAAGAAAGTTTTATTTCGCCCGCTGCGATATAATTGATTGTGTGATTATTCCGACATTGTGTCTGGATCGTTCTGCTGAGTTCAGGAGAAAATATCACACACACAGGGAGAGAGAGGAGGGAGGGGGTGATACAAGCAGACAGACAGACAGACAGACAGACAGACAGGGAGAGTATTTATTGTACATTACACTAGATGTTTCCACTGTCTAGCCTTGTTGGCGTTTACTTAAGACTGAGCACATTGTATTCATTAAGGAACTCCGTACGAGACCTGTCTTAATTACTTTAGAGCCAATCTTCTTTATCTATCTAACTAGTCCAGCCAATGGCGAGCCTCTCTCTCCATTAAGGCTGTCACTAGTCACCTCTTGGGACCACAAAGGTCAAATGTTCCTTTCCAGGAGAGATAGACAAGAAGAAGACGGACGTGAAGGTCAAATGAAGGACATCCTTATCATTTGTCTATCAGTAGTCAGGTCAGTATTAGAGGTCGTCTATAGTTGCATCAGATCTATCGCCTCACCAACTTCACACACACACACACACACACACACACACATACACACACACACAAACACACACCTCAGTAGATATTGATCACAATGTCCGGAATATAATTAAATAATTTTCGTCTGGAATGGTCACAGCAAACACTGTATTAGAGAACCACCTCCTTGAAGGACAATATTGATAGATGTCATTTAAGAGATTACTTTGATTATGTACTTACTTGTTCAGGATATTATTAGGACAGTCCTGGATCTAGGATACACTTGATACAGGATCATAAATGGGATGTTGTTTGTATAGTTCTCATTCTAAGATATTTCGAATTTGTTTATTTACTTAAAGAAAAGTTAAAATATTGAACAATAACAACATTAGGTTGATGTAAAGGTCAGTGAGGTGTTACATAATGAATTTTGGGGATGCTGTTGAGTTGGTGCAGTGATCCTGATCTATTTGGCCAATCAGGATCTAGCATGATATGGGCAGAAAACCTCTTCACAGCGATGTATGAGGTGACTCCAGATGATTAAGTGTAAACATCTTAACAATAGAAAGAAAAGTTAATATTATCTTGACAGTAATTCAATTATCTTTTATATTTTCACTTCTCTATATTTGTATAGTTTTTAGGACGTTCTGTATTCTAGGTCACAGAGAAGATTGTCTGTGTGCTAGGTCAAATAGGGGATGTTCTGTGTGTTAGGTCAAATAGAGGATGTTCTGTGTGCTAGGTCACATAAATGTTGTTTTGTGTTCTAGGTCATACAGAAGATGTTCTGTGTTCTAGGTGAAATATAAGATCTTTTGTGTTCTAGGTCATATAGAAGATGTTCTGCGTTCTAGGTTTCATAAATGTTGTTCTGTGTTCTAGGTCGTACAGACGGTGTTCACTGTTCTAGCTCATATAGAGGATATTCTGTGTATAAGTGTGCCTGTATGTGTGAAGCCACTAGATCGGGCTTGTATCTGTAAATTGCTTAAATTATAAACATTATATTCACGCCATATATTTTTACTTGCTTACATTTGTTATATGCATGCGTGTGTGAGTGCTTGCGTGCGTTCATGCTAACTTGTAACTGTTTAATGAATACATTGTTCCCCTATAATTGTGTTGTTCAATTATCTTTATTTAGTCAACTCCAAAATCTGGTAGATTAGTAGTAGTGTCAGATTAGGAATGTATATTTGGTTGATTATTAGTACAGTCAGTCAGTCAGTGAGTCAGTGAGTCAGTGAGTCAGTCAGTCAGTCAGTCAGTCAGTCAGTGAGTCAGTGAGTCAGTCAATCAGTCAGTCAGTTAGTGAGTCAGTCAGTAACCTTTACCTCATTAATCGTTAACGACATCAATGGCTAATTAATTGATGCGAGTTAAAATTGCACGATTTGTTTCAAGATGCACTTTAAAAACATGTTAATAAACCTGGTAAATGACATTTACATAATGTATTTAATATTATAATACACCCAGTAGATATTTGGTGATTGTCTCATGTAACTCGGCGACGGATCACGTGATATAATTATTTAGTTGAAGGGCTAACTCCTAGAGAAATGGCAACACTGTCGGGTGAAACATCCCTCACACAGAGGTAACATTTGGATTCAAACCTCGACCTGAACGTCTCAGGTAAAGAAAGAGTATATAACAGTTACTAATTAATCATCATACTGACTTATGAGGTAGTTATATATATCGAGTTAATCATTATCGAATAACTTGGATTATGTTGAGGCCACATCTAGAAATTGGATATTGTTAATTAATGTATAAATATGTTTTTCATTAAGTCAGTTTCTTGTATATTTTATACCTTCCAGTACAATTTATTACTCCGCCACCATTTCAATGTTCATTTACTCAGATATTATTACAATTCGACAAAACAAACACTCGCAAACATGACGCCATTTTGTCATATGTCGGCCATTTTCTCTCGTTACGTCATATGTCCGTAGCCTCTCTCTCGAGTTATCTATTGCAATTTTAGCAAATTTGACAATTTTCGGAGACAAGATTTATATCTAAGATATTAATAAAATATCTACATAAAACAATATATCACGATTCCAAAATTGGTTAATTAATTTTTTTCTTATTTTAATCCAATTATTATTTAGCCGATGATTCGATATTAACATATCACGTGATCAATTTCAACATGGCGTTGAATAGACAAATCATTATTATTTTTCCTGTTTAAATTTTCCTAAATTTATACGTTGACTTATTAACAAAATATAAGGATTACTAATCATGAATATTACGATTAACCTAATTTGTGACATTTAACAATAATATCTTAAAAAGAATCAAATGATGTTTAAAAATTGTCTTTGACATCCGAATTACTCTCAAACTGACATCGGTTTAAATAGCAATGATAATTACCCACACATGAAGAGTTAGACAAAATTGTCAGTTTATTAACAAGGGATCGCTTTGTTTATCTTATTAATATTAATGTTATGGATTCAAAACAGACCAAATTTGTATTATATAAAATAAAAATTTTGAATTATTCACATTAATGTATATATTTATATATAATATACTTTGATTTTTAGCATTCACTTAAATTAAAATCCATAATGTCACCAAAGTTATTAATTATTATCAATGAGGAATTTCCCAGATTTTAAGACAAAACGTTTAATGAAGATAATTATACACTAACACCTAATAGGAATATCTTATCATCTTTGTTAATTAAGTTTTAACAATTGAAAGCTTAATTTTTTTTTTGTTCATAACAAACACAATCTGTAACAATATTTAACATATTATCATAACTAGATATGAATTAGGTTAACTTCATAAACAGGTTATAGCTAAACAATATTTATGTTTTATTGATAATAACAAGACTGCAAAATAGAAAACTAACTATCGAGATTGAAATTTAATAATTCAGTTTGCAAAGGGAGACCTTTAATTAGTAAAAATGTAATGAAAGTTCATTAATTATTCCGTACATTTCTACGACATATAAATATTAATTAAGACAATAATTAGAGATATTATTATTATAAAACTCACTAATTAAATATGAAATAAAGATACACATTTATAATTTGTTTATTTGTATGTTATTATTATGATACTCCCCATGGCGTCGAGTTGTATTTACCAGATGCATGTTCTATATCATAAGTCAATTCAAAATATTAGACAAGATAAAGGTCTGATGTTCTTAGAGATGATAAATTATGGTTTATGAGAAATGTCAAGATTTCACTAACAGCATAACATAACATATAAAACATCTGTCTAACTGGAGAAGGTTAGTGGATGTTATTACTGGATTCTGAATATTATTATACATGACATCCGTCTTCGTGTGTTTTATGACATCCATTAGGGGGGGGTAGGTTTGTCCTTCCAACAAAATCAGCCGTCAATCAATTTGTTTTGGGAATATTTCTGGTTTTATTATGAATAATAACTAATGACTTCACCTGAAACGTGGAAGATCTATCTGGACTACTACTAGTAGTATTAGTAGTAGTATTAGTAGTATTAGTAGTATTAGTATTAGCAGTATTAGCAATATTAGTAGTATTAGTATTAGTAGTATTAGTATTAGTAGTATTAGTATTAGTAGTATTAGTAGTATTAGTATTAGTAGTATTAGTAGTAGTAGTAGTAGTAGTAGTAGTAGGGGGAGTAGTATAAATAATTAAATAATCACGACAAACATTTACAAATCGGAATAGATTTATTTATTTATAATGTGTGTGTGTGTGTGTTTTGTGTGTGTGTGTGTGTGTGTGTTTGTGTGTGTGTTTGTGTGTGTGTGTGTGTGTGTGTGTGTGTGTGTGTGTGTGTGTGTGTGTGTGTGTGTGTGTGTGTGTGTGTGTGTGTGTGTGTGTGTGTGTCAATGGCAGTAAAATAATACATTGTTGCTATAAATGATTGTGTATTCCGCTGAAAGTGTCACAACAAAACTCAATATAATGTGTCAGATCACAATTCTCGATAACTTTAGTTCTAATAACAGAAAACCGACTGATATAATAATTGTTGATTAGCAAAGTCTCTGAGTCATAAACGAGTAGAGGGCTCTATAGAATAAATAATTATGGGATACTTTTATTGATAACGCGTTGTCGAAATTGATAAAAAAGACACATTAAGGGATGAGAACAGAATATTAAAGGGACAGTACACTATCAGAAAATATTTACTAAATATCTAATATTTAGAACAGTAACCAAAAATTCCACAATAATAATCACAAAATATACCTGATATTATAGATATAGGGAAATAATCCCAATTATTGGAGGGCCGCCATTACGGCTGCACCGGAAGCCAGATTCGAAGACGAGAAAGAGAAAACTCAAATGCTATGACGTCACATGAGTCCTCTCTACTCTGATACGGATAATAGTTATTGTTGAGCATTAACATCTCAGCCATTTTTAATGATCTTCCTCTTCTGAGGTTCCTTCTGGCTCAAAATCGTATGATTGTATGTAAATTTTGACGTAATTTTAACAATATAATTGCGTTTTTTCTGGAATAATTCTTTGCTCACACTTGTTTACTTGCTTCTGTATGGGCTCTACAGACTTCCGGTCAAATTGCTGCCTTCAAGTGACGTCAGCATTCAGCAGCTTCCTGTCTCTGTCTAACTTCAAAATGGCGGCGCCCACGGGCCATTAAAAGTTTATTAATTAGCATTTTGAACTGGATTATTTAATGTTTAGGTGATCGTTTATACATTTTGACATTATTTAATATATTTGTGAGTGTAGCTGAATTAGTCCTGAAAAATTGAAATGAAGATGAACTATCCCATTATATCCTAAGTTAAGGTCAAAACAAACACGATAACGTTATGATTTTATGACATTAACGTTATGACAACAAACTGTTTATTATTATATTATATTGATGATAATACTATTATCGTTTAAGTAATTAATATCAAAAGTAATCAACATAATCTCCTTCAACAAACTATTACTATATTAATAATTACTTATTACTATATTAATAATTACTTATTACTGTATTAATAATTACTTATTACTATATTAATAATTACTTATAACTATATTGATAATTACTTTTTACTACATTAATAATTACTTATTACAATTTATAGTTTAAAATATAATTATATGTAATAGAAGGTGATTTAACAAAGTTAAGTAGATTTGTATAGTCATTTTTGACTAATTTAAAATATCCTATTATCACTTGTTTTATTATTTACTTAAAATCTATTTATCATCATCAATATTGTGGTATATTTACTTTGATTCTCTATTTTCTATATAAACTAAATATTTCTAGATTACTAAATGGCCATTTTTATGTCTTTAATTGTAGCCTGCCACTGTCCTGATTATTAACTAGCAACGTTATGATGTACTCAAAATTAAATTATACACTAATACACTAATAGCGTTGAGCTATTTAATGTATTAATGTATTATTTTGAATATTTGTAACATGTTTACTACGTATGACAATAAGACAATCAGTTATTAATATCATAACAATTTGATTGATTCGTATACTTCTAAATATATGGACATGTATTATCCTGTGTGTGCGTGCGTGCGTGCGTGCGTGCATGCGTGTATGTGCGTGTGTATGTGTGCGTGAGTGTGAACTGATATAAGAACCAGAAACACACACAAACACATACAAAGACAATGAAATAGGCAGACAGACAGACAGAATGCAGATAGAGAGACAGACACATACACAGTGGCAGACAAACAGCCAAAGAAGATTATTATTTTTAGTAATATACAAGAATAAATTATTTATTCATCATGACAAACCAACATTTAAATTAACTTCATCAGTATTTTATTAACCTGTATTATTTATCATTAATCGTATTAAATGTTCTTTATAAATGTTATTAGTTTCCAGTAAAATTTGACTTTTTTAAACAATTATTTTTTTAAACTATGACACGTGACCTCTTAGCCATTTTGTCGCCGCAAAACAGCAATCACGTCGGTATTTAGTAATACAATAAGAAGCTCTAATACAACAGACCCTTCGTTATCCAGCACTCTATATACCGTACTACTCTTTTAACCGAAAAAACTAAATGTCGCAAGAAAATTTACAATTCCATTTTAAGTAGAACTGATGGCTCTGCTGTTTTCACAAACACTAACTTTTTCGTTATTTTTAACTAAACAATACATTTTATCAGATAACAGTATAGATAGGATCTTTTATGACGAAAGCTTGAAGCTTTAATGGAATTAAATCACTAGAAGCTGGTCAGGTGAACTGCTAAAAAAATTGCTGATTTAGTTTAGATAGGATAAATATCTCCGTGTGGTAACAACAACAATAACAAGAACAACAGGAAGTTGTGGGTCAGTATGAAGAGAAAAGTCAATTATCCGCTTTAAACTATCACATAGAACTGTCTATGGGGTGAATATCCGGCCATAGTTATCATAATGTGTGTGTGCGTGCGTGCGTGTGTGTGTATGTGTGTGTGTGTGTGTGTGTGTGTGTGTGCGCGCACGCGCGCATGTGTGTGTAATCACTTGTTGCTATATATGTCATTCGCAAAAATAGACATTCATTACCACTGTCCACTTTCTCGTTTTCGGTATTCACTCACTTCCGGTAAGTCGCCATCTTTGTTTTTCACAACATCACGAAATCGGTGAACACGACAACAAAAACACCGGTGCATTGAGGTATCCAGTGAACGATTATAATCAGCCTACCAAGTGTCAGTGAACACGAATATTGTATCAGCGCCATCTACAGGAAAAATACACTGACGATTGGTTGATACAGTCAAACTTCGTTTATCCGATCACTGATATGGCCGGATGTCGTATTACCGAGGTGTTCACTCAAACGATGTGCGAGTTTTCACTGTATTTATTCGCGGCTAGCAAAGGCCACGATCGTCGTGCAATCGCCGATATAGCCTGACTGTGGTACTTCCGGTTCTAGCTAATGAAGTAGGGTCTGTACATTTCGATTGAAAGTGATCTGTTCCTTGGCGTCACGAACCTTCGAGCCGGCCCCTAGCCTCGGTGTCAACATTTCCAGTTTGTCGTCTGCCTTATTATCACTCTCCCGATCTTCTGGATCTTCCAGAGACAATGCCGTCTGCTGCGTAAGTAGCTGTTGACCGCGAGTCTGGAGCAATCTGGGTTTCTTTTTCTTCTTTTTATGGTGAGAGTAGCTCGGAAATCCTTCATTGTCATCAACCGTGTCTCCAGAACGTATGCCGGTAGGAAGGCTGAAAATGGAGATATTTGGTCACGTGAGAAGGAAACGACGTCTAGCAATCAGAATGCTAAATTGTGAGTAAATTATCAAGATGATTTATTAGAAAATCAAGTAGCGTTAATATCTCACACGTCTTCTCTTATGTCATCAATCTAATCTCATCAAACTGTTATTACACATTTTTAGCAAAATCATCTACAAACTTTAACCAGCTCATTTTCTATTAGAAAATAATCAACCCGTACCATAATTCAAATACCTTCAACTATACCAATACGTACCAGTTTTGGTGTGTGTTATTCCAGCCAGGTGGCGTTGGCGACCTGTTAGCACCAGATTTCTCCTGACGTAATAGATGTAGCCTTTTATTGACGGTTGGACCAGCTAATGAAGAGAATTAGATAACATTTTTATATACTAGCCATCAGCCTATATAACTAAGGGTTTAGTATCCTAAAAATTTTAATGAGTTAGCATCATAATCCCAATAATAAGCCAATTCAGAGTTCCGTGCGCGCGGGGGATTGTTTCTGGATAAACAAACACACGTGGTGAACCAGAGGCAGTACTAGACCGCCTCTATGGTCTAGTGGGTATGAGCGTGGGACTTTCTTACTGGTGGTCATGCTGTGCGGGAGGTCAGAGGTTCGAATCTCGAACGTGGCACTATAGTAAGGGGAGTTTTTCATCCAACCAAGCAAATCCACCGAATCTGTTGTAAATTCAAAATTTATTTAGAATTAGACCCCGTGATGAAGCAGTATATTACAGATCATATGCGTCTCCCTCATTTGAGGTAGCTAAGCCACGTATAAATACCTGTCATTTCGGCCATTATAATTAGGCAGTACACAAAAATAAGAAGCAGACGTCATTTGTTTTTATCGGCAACGCCAAGATATAAAACAGAAGAACAGTTTCTCTATTTGTGATATCGAACACTTATATTAAATATAAGTTATCTAAGTCTCTCTGAGGTAATTAAAATTACTCGAGTAAGTTAATTGTAGATCTTGCAGTGTATTTATCAACCAATTTTTTGACGTTTATTTACTGAGTTTAAACTTCATCACGATCTGACATGACGGATGTATTGGCTGCATCAACACTAGATGACTTCAGGTTATGGCGAGTAGACCTCCTGTATGGTAAACCCTCTCTTCTGTCTGTCGTGGTTAAATCATTGGGTTCCACCAGATCTAAGAAGCCCAATTCCCCGGTGATCTTGCTCCATTTGGTATGCTCCCAACAAGATATTTATGGTGTTGTGTTTTTTTAATCATCCCATGTGATGGCTTGCAGTTCTAAATCACGAGGACACTGTATGAGAATATCGGTACAATACATGGTACATCAGGTGTTGGTAGTTTTCCGGGGCTTTTGGGAGATGTTGACATGTTACTTCTTTTGATGGCCAAAAGATTAGAGGAGGTAGAGTAGCAGCCAGCATCTTCACACAGGTGTTGATTTTTTTTGAAAAACATGGCTGATGAAATTCGAAATATGTCTGACAACAACTCAGTAATGATAACCACGCACAACTTCATCAGTACCAGCAACAACTCTTCCTGTGGTCATGTACGGCGCTTTGGACCAGGTTTATGTGATATTTTAAGAGGACCAGTCTTCCTCAACTTACGGACCTTAATTACCACATCCGCCCCAAGAGCTAGAGCATTATCTGTACCTTGTGTCAAACGAGATTGGGGAGACTGTCAAAAGCTGATCTATTAGGGAACCAAGTATATATTCTGAGTTTCTTATCACTGGCCAGAAATCTCCGTAGTGACAATTTCCTTAAGTTCATCGTATTCAATCTGTAAGTTTTTCAGCTTTGCTTGTTGAGAAGTGAAACACACACACACATTGAGAGGCTATGAAAGCAATTGCGTGTAAAGACATAATTATGGTTATTATGTTGTGGTTACTGGTCATTGCCAGGTATTGGACATACATCTTCCACAAGTTTCGATTGATAAATATTGTGTTGCACCGGTTTTTGTCTCAATTTTGGTGGTTTACTGGAGAAATGTGGAGCAACTTCTGATGAATTGATCATATTTAAATAGAAATACACTATAAATATACTCCTTGAACATCACCTTGAATAGTTATTTTCTCATATCTGCATAAATTAAATAATTATCAAAAACATAAAACATTGGTAAACAACTTAAAGTTGCATAAGTATATCCACAGACGGCTTTTTTAATAATACCATGTGCATTTGTTTATCCAGAGAATGTGACGTTTAACGCATGCGCATTGGTAACAGCAACTAAGCTTATAGTCTCAAACGATGTCATATTCAATACCGTTTAAGGCTCAAACACACAGACAAATTAATGTATATAGACAAGTAATAAAGAAATACATTTATACCTAATAAATATCCAATTTATTTAACTTGATAATTATATTTTAATAATAAATATCGCTGTAATAAAATAGCGTAGTTAGATTTTTTTAATCGTATATTTAATTTGATCGTATTATAACAAATTCCGGTTAGTGATTCCTTAAACATTTGAAACACTAACCAGTAACAACAACAATGATTGTTGTGTGTGTGTGTGTGTGTGTGTGTGTGTGTGTGTGTGTGTGTGTGTGTGTGTGTGTGTGTGTGTGTGTGTGTGTACAAAGCGGTCATTGTGTCCAGATGAGATTAAAGGTCGGGTGGGGTTTCGGGGTGTTTTGATCTATATCAGATAATTTTATTGAGTGTTATTAGTCTAATGTCAGTACTATTATGCCATTAGTTGGTAAACCTATTAGCAAGCTTTAGGCTAATTAACCTCTGAAAGATTGAGGTCACCTGTTATAAACAGATTTAAAGTGGTAAATACAGGTCTATATAGTACGATTATATCAATGGTATCAGATAGTTTGGTGTAACACACACACACACACATACATATATATATACACACACACATATATATATATATATATATATATATATATATATTTATTTATAAACACAAGCCACTAACCAACTTTAGGTAGTGAGCCTCGTATTGGTGCCAACGGGAGAATGCCTTGTTTGCTATCTGGAACCGTTTCTCTTGAATCCACTTCCGCCGAATTGAGGGATCCAGAAGAAGGATTTGTTACATGATCCGGACCAGTCAGATTACCCTGTAGGACGACATATGATAAACCAATAATAATATCAACTGATTGTCCGATATTTGCACTATCCGACCTTTTATCCAGGATTTGTAGAAAACTATTGATCCATTTTAGCTCAATCGTCATTTCCTCTGTCCCTCTATAAAGATATACCATTATATAACGTGTTCTCTTTTATTAGTTATAGGGAGTGTTTATTGTATAATGTCTTTGAATTGCTCCTGGTAACAAAGGCATGTTATTAAATGGTTTAGGAAGAATCCCATTAAATAACTCTGTAATCAAAATAGATTCTCCTTTGTCTGTCTGTTTATCTATAAATATTTGTTTAGCTCTTCGTATATTTGTCTGTTTGTCTGTATTTCTGTATATAAATACTTACACCAATGCCCTCAATGTAACACAATATCTAATCAACATATCAGTGTTTGGTCTTCAATTAATTTTACTTGGTGTACTCTGGACCGTGTGTGTGTGTGTGTGTGTTTTTTTTAGCTGTGTGTGTGTGTGTGTGTGTTTTAGCTGTGTGTGTGTGTGTGTGTGTGTGTGTGTGTGTGTGTGTGTGTGTGTGTGTGTGTGTGTGTGTGTGTGTGTGTGTGTGTGTGGTGTGTGTCGACACACACGCACAATAAAAATACATCATTTAACTTTCATATATGACCTGACCTTGATATGGACATCAGACAATCACACAATCTTGTTATTGAAACTATCTGTAATATCCTCCCATCTCTAACCCCCTCCAATACTGCAACCATAAGATAACACTATATTGCTGATGACTTTGACTTGAAATGACTAACCCCATTGTTCACACATTAAGATAACCTTTTTTATTGTTGGCCCTTTTTATTGTTGCCCATTTTTAATTTTGACACTTACCCTAGGACTGACAATAGGATCCAGAGGTCTAGGAGACTTTCCTCCCTGTGTAGGTGACAGCTGTGGTTGACCCTTATCTAACTGTAGAGCTAGTATCTGTGCTGCATCTTCCTCCAACTGCGCTCTGTTAGCCTCGATCCGGAGACTCATCGGTGACGATCCAGGAGATAATGATCGATCCTGACGAAACATTGCCGCTGGCGTCGGACTTCGAACTACGTATGATTGGTCCTGATTGGTGAGCGTCGGACTTTGGGCGAAATAATCTTGATCGTGATTGGTTGGTGTCCGACTTTGGGCGATGTAATCTTGATCCTGATTGGCCGATGGCGTATTCCAGATGAAATGACCTTGATCCTGATCAGTCGGCGGTGGACTCCGAACGTCAGTCGGGATAGGTCTATCGCCAAGAGCCGGATTATCGCTTCTGGATATCTGGAGTCTTGTGATCGACTCTAGCAGCTCGTGGTCGCGTTTCCGTGATAGACTGATCTGTCTGTGATTTGAGATCAGATCGATGTTCACCTCACTGTTACGTCGGCAATCGTCGACGCTGGTGTTGCCCTCTAACGGAAAGTGTGGAGTTCGTTGTTCATGGCTGGGCTCACCGTCTCGTTTTAATCGGAAAAATTCGGTGAAAAATCTGCGCTTATTTTTCTTTTTCGGCGATCTTCCATCAAGTGTTCGTTCAGCACTCTTCTTCTGGATTCCTAGTCTTCTTTCTAACACATCGATGCAATCTGTAAATATCAATTTTAAAAACATCAAACACGACATTCATATAAACGATACCGATGTCGTAAACTGGTGATCTCGCTACACACTTATCCGCCACAATGAGGCTGGTCAGCTCGGATTACATAATGATGACTGTAACTGTTTGAGCGAAATTGAAAACAAAATCAATCGCTGGATCTCCGACTTGTCAGTTTCTCGGATCTCAAATCAACAGTTATTGTCTTGTCAAAGAGATAATTCGTCTTTCTATTCTAGGATACAGATGACGACGAACTGCCATCACCTGTCTCACCTGTGTACCTCACGGTAACTAACGGAGATAGGCCCCTAGTCGTGACTCTCGTTGCCATGGTAACATATTAATATGGCTGATAATGAATCAATGAGTTGTTTACCTGTATGACGTCTTTACCTGGGGGGGGGCGGTTGTGATGTTAATGGATAGGTGTGGCCTCATAACAAGACACTTAGTATTTATAGTATAGTGTATTAATATATCAGATAATTATGATTGTGTATGGCGTTATATTACAGTAATGTTTTATGACAAGTGAACATTCTAGTGACATTCACTATCTGACGATGTTCACTATTTCTGAATACTTCCGATCTCCGGCATCAGGTATCAAATTCCGACCTAATTATTTCTGAATGATATTTGACCTTTCACTTAACCTCATTAATATGACCCTTTTGACTTATTGTTCCACAAAAATACCCATAAAACATCATTTGGATTTTCACTTTCACCTAACGTAAATAAAACGTGATCTATAAGGTTGTAATAATAATAATAATAATAATAATAATAATAATAACAGAAGTAGTAATAGCAGATTTGTTCCTTATAAATGATGATATTTCAGCTCTTATTGTTAACATATTTTTCGCTTCTTTACATCGTCAATCCCAATTTTATATAACATAATCTTGGTACTACGAGAGACTCAAAGTAGGAAGATTCTCGATGATGAGGCATAACAGACAACAAATTATCCCGAAAATTACTGGTTCATGACGTCGGTGATTAATGTACCGCGTGATCCAATATGGTTACCCACTGGAAATCCAACAAGTAAGGCCTAGATACGCGGAGTATAATTAGGTCATAAGAGATCGATGCTAATCGATAGCCATTTTGGAACACGAAATGACTGAGATACGATTATTTGTAATATTTAAAGTAATTGAATCAAAACAAAAATGGCGGTAATATGTGAAATAAATAATAAACTGATCAATTTATTGAAAATATAACAAAATATAATTAGATGATCGAAGTGTCTTTTATTTTGAATATGATGTAATTATATTTTTATGATTATTGCGTGCCACTAACTTGATTGTATTGTTATATCATTTAATAATATTGATAGATGGTAGACAATAGGTAGAGACTAATACAGGTAGATATAAGCACGTGTTGAGCTGGAAACAGGTAGACATAAATACATGTTGAATTGGAGATGGGTAGATATAAACACATGTTGAGCCAAACACAGCATACACAAACACGAGTATAGCGGGTTGTAAGTAAACACAGACAGTGGTAGAGCAGGACACAGGTAGACACAGACACGAGTATAGCTAGACACAGGTAGACACAGATAGGTGTATAGCTAGACGCAGGTAGACACAGACACACGAGTATAGCTATGTAGCTACAGGACGGCACGAGTATGGCTAGACACAGGTAGACACAATTAGAGCTAGACACAGGTAAAGTTAGACAAATGTGTATCTAAACTTATATATATATATATATACGGATTTGACTTGGAAAATGTCTAACAAAACATAGGTATAGACCATAGAGATAGCTAGAGATGACAACGGTAAAGTTAAACACAGGTAGAAAAAAAATACGGGTAGAGCTGGACACATGCTTAGCTAAAAACAAGTGTATCAAAACACAGCCATACTTAGACACAGGAATATTTAGACACAGGTATATGTATTTATTGGAAGATGTTTTTTTTTAGATAAACCTAATCAAGACACAAGTTACATTCAGAGAACGTATAAACAGTGGCACCAGAAGATAGATACATTGAGACACATATATGTATATAAAATATAGGGACATCAAAATAGAGATGCTTACAGGCAGACAGACCTGGATGTAAATAATCCTACATCAAGAAAATCCTAGGTATAGATAATCCTAGATACGGGGAGTCCTAGATACGGACAATTGTAGATAGAGACAGACCTAGATATAGACTGAGTTCTAGATATATATATATATTGTGTGTGTGTGTGTGTGTGTGTGTGTGTGTGTGTGTGTGTGTGTGTGTGTGTGTGTGTGTGTGTGTGTGTGTGTGTGTGTGTCAATTATAACAACAGTTGTTTACTACAATACTGACACCTGTAGGATTTATTGTCATACATAATATCAGTGGTTGTGTCATTTTTGGCGTCAATTAAAATAGTCAGCGTGATAAATTAAATCACACACACACACACACACACACACACACATATATATATATATATATATATATATATATATATATTTATATATATATATATATATATATATATATATATATTTTTATATATATATATATATATATATATATATATATAACACATAAACACAGACATATCCACATGCTAATAAACACGCAAACACACATACACACACATACAAGCACACACACACACATACACGCATATACATACAAGCAAATACACATACAAACACATAAATACAGACATAACAATACACTTACAAACATTGATAAACACATTAAACACATACACGTACACACTCTCTCACACACATACACATACACACACAGAGAGAGATACATCCACATACACACAAACACAGAGAAAATATACACACACAGACAGACACACAAACAATCTTAACCCTCTCTGTACATGACAGTACAATCATATTAGATTAGTATTTGTTATCTATAACATATTTGATGAACTCTTCCCGAACCTTTTGTCTCATCCTATTTAGACACCAATAACATCACATAAATATACATTTATGTCTTTATGTCCACAAACATATATATATATATATATATATATATATATATATATATATCACACCTGTGTGTCTTACCTGTATGTATATGTATATTAACATCCTGATGAATTATTCCAATATTGTTACCTAATTTACTAACCAATTATTCTATCTGTAAACGAAGACGTCATATAGAGTGAAGCAGCCATTTTAACTACGTCTATCACACACACACACACACACACACATACACACATACACACACACCTACAACCCCCCCACACACACACACACACACACACACACCTCTATATACATACATCTAACACAGCCACACTGTACCAGGGATTAGTTCATATTAACACAGAGAATGTCGTTAAATAATACATAAGCTGGCGCAAAGAAAGAACGAGCCAAACCGTAGCCGTGACTAGTTAGCCATGACATTATGGCTAAATGTGGCTAATATTGGTTATATAGAGAGTGAGAGACTGACTACTGTTTCTAGTCTAGGGTCAACTTAGCCAAATTATTAGGGAGCTTGGGGTCAACAATGGACGGTCACAGAATAAAATGGTGATCGAGTATTGATATAAATAGTGAGACAAAACTAATAATATCAGGTCATTATTGGTGATATAGGTGTTGTGATATAGGTGGTGTGCTATAGGTGATGTGATATAGGTGGTGTGATATAGGTGATATGATATAGATGATGCGATATAGGTGATATGATATAGGTGATGCGATATAGGTGGTGGTGACGATGATATAGGTGCTAGTGGTAATGTAGGTGGTATCAATATAAGTAATATGATTGGTGATGTGATATTGGTAATATAAGTGATATAGTGATATGATGGTGATATAGGTGATGATAGGTGGCTATCGTGAGGTGTTAGATGTCAGATGGGTGGTGCTTGTAAGTGCTATCAGTGGTGCTTGTTAGAATGTTAGTGCTATCAGTAGTAATGCGGGGGGCGGAGTGATTGACTGTTTGATGGTGCTAACCGTGGTGCTAACACTGGTGCTAACCGTGGTGCTAAGAGTGGTGCTAACACTGGCGTTTTCTATGATGTATATCATTATGACGTCAGTGACGCGCCCGTGCCTCTCCAAATAGCCAATTATCGTCTGCCTCAGAAGTAATTAATACTACAAACCATAATTATCAACAATAATTAACTGTTAATTAAGCCGACACCTGTCATATGCCCATCAACTTATAGTTAGATTAACAACATTGTTAATTATCTACACACCTGTCACATACCTACCACATTAACAATATTATAAAGTAACAACATATTAACAATTCAACGACGCCGGGAACGTTAATGCAAGTCTTGATAATAAACGAATGAATAACTATACTCGCCTTATGAGACCGCCTGTGCTAACAGGGCACCTGTCTTATAATACTACTTGTATTAAAGGATCACAAGTCAGATATCATATTAACAGTACAAAGTATCAATAATTAACATTTACACTCATAACACTAACGTGTCTTGTTACTGTCACCGGATTAGACACAATAATCGATCAACCTAAAACAATACACCACAAATAACTTTACAATTGGTAGGACGGGGTGTAAACAACAACAACTAGTACTGGCTTCGAACGGAGAACCTCTTAGATTATGGTCTAACTCTGTATCGATAGAGGCATGACTCGTTAACGTGATGGGGAGGGAGATCTCTCTAGCAATACGCTAGGGGGAAACCCGAGTGAGTGAGTGAGTGAGTGATTGGAGTGAGTGAGTGAGTGAGTGAGTGAGTGAGTGAGTGAGTGAGTGAGTGAGTGAGTGAGTGAGCATACATTTACTAGCCATTATGTTTGAAGGACAGAGAGAGAGGGGGGAGGAGAGAGCGAGACAGACAGACAAACAGAGAAGGGGGTGCTCTCATAACACCGAATAAATTTAGAGACTTTTTCTGAAATAACTCCACCATAATAATAATTATTGTTACTACGTCATCATAAAATAAAATAAAATATATAAAATAATTAACCTCAGTGTAAATTAGATAATAATTACCTAAAGAAATCGTTATCACTTCAACAAACTGATATCTATGATAAATAAATAATTCTTCATGTCACCTGACAATATTCCGTAAAATACAAACTGATATCTATGATAAATAAATAATTCTTCATGTCACCTGACAATATTCCGTAAAATACAAACTGATATCTATGATAAATAAATAATTCTTCATGTCACCTGACAATATTCCGTAAAATACAAACTGATATCTATGATAAATAAATAATTCTTCATGTCACCTGAAAAAAAAACCCTTATTATTTTCAGTAAATGTCTTATAAAACTGAATATGACATTTTGTATCGTGAAATATGATAATATCTCGACATTCGTCTCCGAGTGTAGACATGTTTAATGGCAGTGAGTTAATCAATTTTGTATTCTACATAATGTCGTTAGTATATCATGGTCTCTATTTAACATTTGTCAATCAATGAGAAATATTCTTTATAATACAAATAAAAGACGATACAATATATTGATCTATCAAAGACAACATTAACAATAGAATAAAATACAATATAACAGATGTAGCCGTCGAGTATTATATTGTCATATTTGTCTATCTTGTCTCTCTATCTTGTCTCTTTATCTACATATCTATATACCTGTTTCTCTGTCGTTCTAATTGTATGTATGTATGTATGTATGTATGAATGTATATATATATATATATTGTGTGTGTGTGTGTGTGTGTGTGTGTGTGTGTGTGTGTGTGTGTGTGTGTGTGTGTGTGTGTGTGTGTGTTTTAGCTGTGTATAATAAGGCACAGGTACAGATAATCTCGAACCGTGAATTCGAACTCTGGAGTGGCGACTTTTCTTGCTGAGACATGTGTAATGTCTCACCAGTCCCCGTCATTTTGTCAACAAATATGTCTTGGTGTCAACATATCCGACACTGAGTCAATACATCTGTCAGTCTTAATATATTTGTCATTGTGGCAATACATCAGAATGTTTTAGCAGTTTATTTAAAGGCCTGGCACAGAGAAACACTTCAAATTATGTCTTACCACCCCATCTGTCTATTTGTATTTATGTATTTAAGTATGTATGTTTGTATGTATATATGTATGTTTGTATGTATGCATGTATATGTGTGTGTATGTGGGTATGTATTTATGTATGTATGTATGTATGTATGTATGTATATGTATGTATGTATGTATATATGTATGTATCTGTGTATGTATGTATACATGTAGGTGTGTATATGTGTATGTATGTATGTATGCATGTATGTATGTATGTATATGTGTATGTATGTATGTATGTATGTGTGTATATGTGTATGTATGTAGGTATGTATATATGTATGTGTATAGGTATGTATGCATATATGCATGTATGTATGTATGTTTATGGGTCAAACTGTTTCTCTATTTGTCTGTCTATCTATTTACCTATCTATCTATGTGTATATCTATCTACCTGTCTCTCAGTCTGTCTATCTGTCTATCTGTCTCTATATCTATCTATATATGTCTCTCCGAGTGTCTATCTTACTCTATAATCATTTGCCTTATTAATGTACTCACCGTTGTGTCCGGATTGTCTGGCATAATCCAGAGGTGTGTGACCCTGGAGGTCAGATGGTACTGGATCTACTCCAAAACTAAGGAGAACATTTAATGTTTCTGTTCTTCCCATTGCTGCCGCCCAATGTAGAGGCGTCCTGTAATAAATAATAACAACAAACATACATAGAACGTTATGATAGACAATAACGGCGATATACATTATGACAACAGTTTATACGAACAAATGTTTCACTACATTTTGAGATAACTCTCAAGATATGTAAACAGTATTTGAAAGAGTCTGAAAATGATAAGGCACCGATGTCTGGGGTCGGGATCCAGCATATCCACTTCCTCCACGTTCTGAATTAGCTCTACATTGTCTTCGAACCTGGAAGCCGGGTAACAGAAACAATGTTTAGGGTTGAACTTTCTCTCCATATTCCGTACTCCGAATTAACGAAAGAGATTGTAGATTAAATCCAGAACACAAAACCTTAACATATCCGTATTGTTTGTTCTTTACGTTCAGAGTCCGAATAGAACAAGATACTTCTCTTTCGTATCCAGATATAAAATATATGATCATCCATCTGAACACAACAGAAAACTGCTGGGATTCGAACTAACAAGGTTTCGTATTTAATTCCACCGTACTATCAATTGTCCTGTCGTGAACACAATAAGAAGCTACATTATAAATATTCTATTGTATAATAAATGATACACGCCAGCTGTGTAGCACATTAAATAATATCGTTGGCATAATCTACGTTCTACGTAATCAATCCTGGCACTGATTCGATATTCTCCAATTTAAAGATGGCAGTAACCCGTTCTAGTGTCTCTCCTCTCCATGTTATATGTACGACTCAGTGTCGTTGAAACTCCCCTTCAAGAAATCTCCGATCTACGGGTTAACTCGGGTCAACCTTGACCTTGTGCCGGAACTATCTAAATCCAGAATAATATGAACCAGTGTCCATGTGTAGTTAGTTGGTCGATGTATCCCACAGAGACAACTTATAACTAGACTTCTTAGGCCATCAAACTGGACCCAAGCCAAAACTCTCTCTCTCTCTCTCTCTCTCTCTGTAGTGTGTGTGTGTGTGTGTGTGCTGCGCGCGTGTGTGTGTGTGTGTGTGTGTGTGTGGTCAAACTAACTAACAATACCCGATAAATCTAGATTTCTCTGGTTTCGGATATATTTTAGTCTGTGGTTATCTGGAGAGTTTACCCCGGAAGTGGCTGAGTCCCATAGGTTTATTCTGAATTTCTAACAATATGTTACTAACACACACACACACGCTTACACACGCATAAATATATATATATATATATATATATCCGCGTACACAAACACACACACACACACACTAACACACACCTACTAACATACACACACACGTGATTTATACTTACTGGGTGGATTTGTTACTACGGAAAATATCTCCTTGAGTATTAAACTGTGAACAGAGGTTTTTCTCTCTCCATATTGTGAGTAATTAAGTTACACTCATGTTGGAAAATTGTTGAATGTGTAGCTATTATAATCCCGAAGTGTCATCCGCATATTGGAGATCTGCCTAGATCGTGATGTTATCGATTATAGGTCGATTAGATCGCGTGAATAGGCACTTTAATTTAGATCCCATCACACCTAATTGTAAATACTTAGGCAAGCTAAATTAGAATATTCACAAAATAATAACAGTAGACGTATGAAGTCCAGTAATAATCTGTTGTAGAGTATTTATACTTTAGTTTAGTTATTTTGGCTGTTTCTATATGTAGGCAGAGTGTACACAACACAAATTTGTCACTTATTCAACTCAAACTGTTATATTGGCTGATGAACCGAGAGCCCATAAAAGGCATAACATTTCAAATTGGTCAGACTATGACTTGTGACTCCTCAGATGTTAGACATATGTCCGTAAAGTTCACATAGATAGGATTTACGAACCCGGAGTGAAGCTGAGCCCAACAGTTGTGGTGTCAAAATACTCTGATGTGAACTGTTGTGTCAAAGTAGTTATCTTGTGTATGTATTAGCTTATCCTTGAACCACAGGCATGTTCTATTTAATGCGACCTGTGGTATTAAATGGTATTTTTGTATGTGCTTCCACACTCTGTGCGTAGCTTATATACAACCTCTTCCCTGTGGGTGTGATACATTTGTTATGTATGATAAGTGGATTAGCTAGACTCCACAGGCTGATGAGAAGCCAACATTTATCGGTCAATATTGTAGTTTATTTACACACACAGACACGTTCACACTTATACAGATATATATATATATATATATATATATATATATATATATATATACAGTCGGAACTCTTTAATCCGACAAGGTTTGTCACATGGTAGTATGTCGGCTAAACTAGAATGTCGGAATATCGAGTTCGTGACATACATTTTAGATCATAAACATATGCCGTTGTATGTAACAAAAATAATACGCAACATCTATTGAAATCACAATGACACCAATAATCTTGTGGTGTATTTATTTCTTTTCAACAATTATGACACAATAAATGACCAGAAAAAATCCAACATAAAGGTAATTTTAGCGGAATTAGTTGACAGATGTTTATTGTCTGTTAGAGCGTCAAGTAGAGGGTTTAAATGTTTGCTGGCTAATTGAGAATGTGCTTCCAGGAATATTAGCTATCCTCGATGTTGCTAGCGGCCATCTTAGTGTTGATTTTCCGAGGCGGAGATACCGGCGTATCATCGTCGGATTCAGGTTGAGGAGGGTCCCTTATATTAGGGTGTACCATATCTATAATGGCATCGTAAGATAATGGTTCTTCAGTCTCGATAATTTGATCCACATCAACATGGAAGCCATTGATCATTTTGATGTTTGTTAATTACAGACATTATAAAGAAATACTCGTGTCACTTTGTCCATCCGATTAACTCATGATCTGTACTTTGGAGAGATCACACATTTGTGTTTGTAATTAGCTATAAATGATTATGATTGGCTACGAGATAGCCACAAGCAATGGAAGCATCGTGTGTCGGTGTGTATGGCCAAAGACGATTGTAATTGGTTACGAGTTAGCAATTATCGCGGGTTAGCGGGTTAATTAACCATTACTGGCAACATGTCGGTGTGTCTTGCATGATTGAACTAGCGGAAATATTTGACAACATTTTCGTGTTGTCGGATTAATGAGGTCATTTAACATTGAAATGTCACATTCCGTTAGCAAAATGAAGTGTCGGAGTCGGAACGTGGAGCACGATTTTGTCGGATTAAAGAGACGTTTATAATGGAGTTAATCCGTCACAGGCAATAATGTGTCGGATGGTGGATTTGTCGGATAAACGAAGTCCGGATTAAGGATTTTGTCTGTATGTATATATATATATATATATATATATATATATTCGTATGTATAAATGTTTAGAGGTGTAGGTGCTTGTACGTTTAGGTCCATATACATTTATATTAGTATAGATTTATGGAGGTATAGCTTTTAAAGGATGTTTAGGGGTTGATGCTCTGAGCCAGTGCCCTCTATATATATATATATATATATATATATATATATATATATATATATTTATATAGCCTGTAAAAATTATTTATAACTAGAAACAAATAGAATAACAGCAAAATGTTCACATTTTCGTATATTTCATGGCATACTTAGGGACGCCATTCTGGTCTAGATTGTCGAATTTTGAGAATCGACTGTATATGTTAGAAGATGGAAGTTGTTGTTCTCCAGGGGGCGTGTGAGGTGATGTTCTCCAAGGAAGGTGTGAGGATGGTAAGGTGCCCCTGGGGTAGATAAGTTATGGCCAGAGAGCCCAAAAGCGGGAAGAAGGTTGGCGTGATGGTAATTTGTAAATGTATCTCGACATAAATTTATCTCGTTATCGTCTGCTGCCATATTGGGATTAGCACGTGACTTATCACGTGACCAACTTACGGCGCCCGTTTCAACAAAAACCGCTCGTTGGTGGTCACGTGATCTAGTAGTAAAGTATGACCGCTAATTTATCAGTTATAATCCGGGCATCTAGTCGAGAGAATACCGAAACAATATCGGAAAAAAGGGGTTAAAATAAATCAAGATGGAAATTAGTTGATTAGAAGGTGAGAATGGGATAACTGCTGATGGTACTAGAATAGTTTATCAAATGATCTCTCTCCGTCACACACACACCCTCCTCTCTCACTCTCTCTCTCTCTAAGATAATAATAGACTGTTATCTACTGATTATTATATATATATATATATATATATATATATGTCCGTCTGGCTGTTTGTATGTCTGTCTGTCTGTCCCCTATCTGTCTACCTTCTATCTATCTATCCATCTATCTAAATTCATTATTGTGTATGCCTGTCTGTCTGTCCGTCCGTCCGTCCGTCCGTCCGTCCGTCTGTCTATTTGGAAGTCTCTGTCTCTATATACTTATGTCTCTATCTAAATGTCACATCATATCTGTGATGTATCAATTATATCGTTAATCATCCCCAATCTTCCCTAATACAATCCAGACTAGAGACAGTTAATATAATTATTATATTAACACTAACTAGTCGTCTTATATATCATCTGATGCTAAACCAATGAAATAAACATCAAATATTATAATATTATGTCAACATGACATTTATTTATAAGTTCTATATCTATATTAATGGAGCTTATATTATGGCGCGCATTTTGATCTAAGTTTTTTTGTTTAGAAACTGGTTTATAAGCTGAATAAATATCTTTTAGCTTGGATGTTGATCTGTCTTTGTGTTCAATTGCTCAAAAAAATGTCATATGTGATATAAATCATTCATTACATTATAATTATCTTAGTTGTCACGTATGTTATGTTAAATCTAAATTACTCCATTAAGTTAATTATATATTATAACCAAAATAAATAATAATTTTGACATAACATAAATATATTGTATATCGTATTTGTTGTGTTGTTGGATGTTTAGCTTTCCGCGTAACAACTATAATTCATTCATTTGGATCATCAATCGACCCAAACTTGACCTATATATATCTTATAACATTTATTATAATACATAAATGATATATTACACATCCTACTTAACGTTTATATAAATTATTATTATTAAACTGTAAAATGGATTTCACTTCGGACTAGTGTATCATTTATATTATGGGATGTTATTTTGTGTTATTGTATTGCGTTATGTTGTATTGTATTGTATTGTATTGTATTGTATTGTATTGTATTGTATTGTATTGTATTGTATTGTATTGTATTGTATCGGTCCTATCTGATCGTATGAGGAAGATAAAGTGTTGTTTAATATTAATATTTTATTATTATTATTATTATTATTATATGTGACGTTGAGTGATGAAGGTTTGGGATCTACAAACAGTCGTCATACAGTCGTCAAACAGTCGTCAAACAGTCGTCATACAGTCGTCATACAGTCGTCTTACAGTCGTCAAACAGTCGTCATACAGTCATCATACAGTCGTCATACAATCGTTACACAGTCGTCATACAGTCGTCATACAGTCGTCAAACAGTCGTCAAACAGTCGCCATACAGTCGTCTTACAGTCATCTTAGAGTCGTCAAACAGTCGTCTTACAATCGTCATATTAATAAAATATGAACACATGATAGGATGACTGGGTTGTGTTTGGGGAAGTTCTCTCTCTCTCTCTACATATATATATATATATATATATATATATATATATATATTACTCCCTCCCTCCCTCCCTCCTTCTGTCTCTCTCTCTCATTAAATTAATATAAAAGAGTTTTGTTCATTACTATTTCCTATCATTTTAGTGATTGTAATATGTGTCATAAATGACATCTGGTTATGTATAAATATATATGAAATCTTTAACAATATCAGAAAATCTATAAAAAAACACCCTTCACATGTTATGCTCAATAGTAGGGATATATAACTAACAGTTTAAAATTGCAATATATATATTCAATACTCCCGTTCTGGATCCTTGCAACAGATCCAGTCATGACTCAAAGATAACAAAATGATATCTCTGAATCTTACAAACCAAATTAACGAGAACACGTTATGACGATTACCTACAATGTCTATATCATAACGTTTGAGTATAATCATACCTGCCATCAGCGTCTTCAGCGTCCAGTTGGCATCCTTCAATCTCGGCTAACACTGTTAGAACAGCTGGGTGTCCAGCTGCTGCTGCTAAGTGTACAGCTGTTTTATCCGAGTTGTCTCTACAGTTAACCATATCCTGACTATTATCGGCCTTTAGCAAGAGAGCACAACATTCCTGTCCACCATTCTGGGTGTGGGGGGGAACGTGTTATATATATATACATAGTATGGGTGGGTGGAGAGATTAACATACACTCACAAACACATTCTCTCTCTCTCTCTCACTCAAACATACACACACAGGTACATGCGCGCACATACAGAGAAGATTGATAAATATCCATATAGGAGGGAGATGTATAGTTAGATAATCAGAGAGAAAGATAGACAGATAATTAGATATATTAATACCAACAGACATATAGACAGACAGACAGGCAGACATACACACCTAGATAGATAGATAGATAGATAGATAGACAGGTAGACAGACAGACAGGCAGACATACACACCTAAATAGATAGATAGATAGATAGACAGGTAGACAGACAGACAGGCAGACCTACACACCTAAATAGATAGATAGATAGATAGATAGATAGACAGACAGACAGGCAGACATACACCTAAATAGATAGATAGATAGATAGACAGACAGACAGACAAACAAACAGATAGACATCTCAATTGACAATGTTTTAAAAACAATAATTATATACCATCTTAACTTTCTTCTACCTATCTGTCTATTCCTATTTACTTATCTACATGTCTCCCACCTTTAAAAACTTGTCACATGTATCTTGTTACGTTACTACTTATCTACGTGTGTGTGTGTGTGTGTATGTGCGCGCGTGTGTGTGTCAAGCTAATGATATACAAGCTTCAAATTGTTTTTCCTATAACAGTACCTTATAGTCCCAGACACTAGCACTGGAATAACACCCTCCCCCCCCCCTTCTCTAAATACAATGTGACAGCTAACTCAACATTCCATGCAGCATCCTATTTGTTCTACAGAAATAGACATTTCAATACTCTACCTGAGCGGCCCAATGTAGAGCAGTTTTGCCATCAATATCTTGTAGCCCTACGTCTGTACCGCGCTCGATGAGTAGCTCTACATGAGAGACTCTACCGTGAAAGGCTGCCCAATGTAGGGGTGTCATATCCTGTGTTATAGCATATTATATATCAGTTGTGTGCGTGTGCGTGCGTGTAGGCATGCGCGCGCATGCGTGTCATGTTATAACTTAGATAGCTTAGATATTTTAGCAATTAACAAAACATTAACTCTTACCTCATCATCCGTTTGAGTTATATTTACTGTACCAAGGTTCTGTAGTAGTAACTTCATCACGCTGATAAAACAATTAAATAATATTATTACAAAGGACAGGGGCATAGCCATTTATAGGGGTAGATCAGGGAAATTGGTGAGGGGGGGGTATTTGTTTTACCAGTTTTACACCATTCTTGTTTCCGGAAATATATCCCCCCACCCCCGAGTTAACTTGCTGAGAGATCAGATAACAAAAATATCAATTATCTAGATTCTCGATCTTGTCTCCAAATTAATTTTATAAGGTAGAGGTTTAAGCTTCAGGTAGTACAACAAGTATATATTCGTACCACTAATGGTAGCACAACTATTTACGGTGAATGATAGTTACTGCAAGGTTCATAAATGAATCGATTATTTCCCATCACGATAGTTAAATAATGCGATATCGGGGTGTTTTGTCGTGTTTTCTATGTATTATGTGTTTTTTTCTTCTGTTTTATATAAAGTATTGAACGTTTTAAGCGTAATCTGAAATAGAATTAAATAGACTGAAACTATATTCATAACCATATTATTAATAAATTATTATTATCGTAATGGCTATTTCCCGATAAAAGACAATGACGGACAGATACGGTAGATCTGATTAATCTGTCGAGAAGAGAATTCCGGAAATTCATCATTTTCAACTCATTGCTAATACAAACATACAGCGAACTGTAATTTTCTAAAGCCATTAATATTGTAATTTTCCACATAAAAATCGACCTTAAAGCCATCAATTCTGTTATTTGGAACTCTGTTTATACCATTGATGAGGAGACAATACAAGGGGGGGGGTGTAAACGACTGAAACAATTAAAAGCATAATAACAGGAAATTTTGCTATACTCAATTTTGTGCAATAAATGTTTATTTATAATTTGATTTATTAATATTCATGTTATATTTTGTCAAATAAGATTTCTTTATTCTTTGTATTAAGACTCTCATTGTTCTGTAATAATTCAATTGTGATTATACTTTGTGAATAAAGATTTTGTTAATATTTTGTTTAATATTTTGTTAATATTTTGTTAATATTTTACATCAAAGTTAGATTTAAATGTTGTGTTTTTAAATAATCATTTTAATTCACTTTCAGTAATCATCTTATTTCGTTTTATTTTAAATAGAAAACGGAGTAAGGAGAAATTTGGGATATTTTTATTAGTGTGGCCAGACGACTGTACGACATTTGTCCAACAACCTATACCATACAGAGTTAGTGTGGCCGGACGACTGTACGACATTTGTCCAACATCCCATATCATATACAGTTAGTGTGGCCGGATGACTGTACGACATTTGTCCAACATCCCATATCATATACAGTTAGTGTGGCCGGACGACTGTACGACATTTGTCCAACATCCCATATCGTATACAGTTAGTGTGGCTGGATGACTGTACAACATTTGTCTAACATCCCATATCATATACAGTTAGTGGGAACGGACGACTGTACGACATTTGTCCAACATCTCATATCATATACAGTTAGTGTGGCCGGATGACTGTACGACATTTGTCCAACATCTCATATCATATACAGTTAGTGTGACCAGATGACTGTACGACATTTGTCCAACATCCCATATCATATACAGTTAGTGTGGCCGGACGACTGTACGACATTTGTCCAACAGACCCGAATCTGTCAGAAGAATGTCCAGCCATGTACAGAAAACTCTTAGCCAACAGAAAACTCCTGGAGGTGGCCATTAAAGGACAGAAATGCAAGAAATAATCAGTTCATCACATGCTACCTTTGTATCTTTAAAATAAACGAACTGCTTCAATTGGATTAAAAATAAATATTGATATTCATTTATTTTACTTCTGTGTAATAATAAAACGTGTTTCTGAATGCACTATGTCTATGTGTGTAGTAAGTTGGTAGCCTATAACCATGTCCTCCTTTTGGGAACACCATGTCCTCCTTTTTAGAAAATTAGAATGGCCACCCTATGTACAGTATATAAATATTGTGACCGTTTAATTAATCACGTACACGATAATAGCGTTAAAAGAACAACAATTATTATTTTGTTGGAGAGAATAACAATTTTTTTGTCCAAACTTTGCTTCAAAATAACATCAACAATAACATTTGATTTACATAATGTCAAAACTTGATTTGACGAACTTAGATAATAACAGAAGACTTTATAACTATTTTATACCAAGATATGTCCTTGTTTGTGATAATATTATTATAATTAATAACTTACTTCTTATCATTACAGTATGTGGCTGTATGTAATGGTGACCTTCCTGTCTTATCGCATAATCCTTGAGATGCTCCATTACGTAAGAGAAACCTGAACTTTATACAGCCCTGACCATGATTAATTTATATAATATATATATATATATATATATATATATATAATATAAACCAACATAATGATTCACTCACTCAGTTGTTAACACGTATACATATTCATAGTGTATACATACAAAACACACACACATCATACATACATACATACATACATATATATATATACATACACATAAACAAACACACACATGCAAACACACAAACTAACAAACACACACATACAGACACACAAGCAAATAAACAAACAGAAATACAGGAACATAAACAAACAGACAAACACACACAAACAGACACATAAACAAACAAATACACATACACACAAACAAACAAATACACATACACACAAACAAACAAACAAAAACACAAATAATAAATACATTTACCTGATAAGCTGCTACAGACAAACATGTACGACCAATGTTATCTTGAGTGTTAATGGAGGCTCCCATCTTAACTAGGATCTTCACCGCATCTAGTTGTTCTGCCTTAACAGCATATCCTAGAGGTGTAACGCCTATAGAATAACAGTATAACAACATATAACAGATGATATAACATCGTATAACAGACGATATA
>JAODUP010000425.1:325000-340650 GCA_025642065.1 Paralvinella palmiformis | reverse complement strand
TTTGCCCACAAAAATGGCATAAGAGATGAATACTGTGTGACCATCATTTCCAGCCCATAAGCTATAAGAGATGACTTGGTGACCCATCATTTCCGCAAAAGGTAAAAAAAAACCCTTTGTTAAATTTTTTTCCAGACTTTTTTTTGGTTTCTTTATTTTAACCCATTTAGAATAAAGTATAAGTCATTACTCATGCTAACTAGTCCAGAGAGATCGAGGCCTATATGCTTCTCTAAGTAAAGATGGGATTAAACCAAGAGAACAATAATATAGTTTATATAACATATGACATACTGTGAGACCAGTCATCTCTAGATACGAGACTATGAGATCAGATAATGAGATATGGTGTAACCCGTCATCTCTAGACAAGGCTATGAGGTCAGATGTAGCGTAAACCCGTCATCTCTAGACACAAGGCTATGGGGTAAATTGGTGTAACCCGTCATTTCTAGACAAGGCTATGAGGTCATATTGTGTAACCCGTCATCTCTAGACACAAGGCTATGAGTAAATGTGGTGTACCCGTCATCTTAGACCAAGGCTAGGAGGTATAGAATGTAGTGTAACCTCCATCTCTAGACACAAGGCTATGAGAGTAAGATGTGTGTAACCCGTCATCTCTAGACACAAGGCTATGAGGTAAGATGTGGTGTAAC
Organism: Paralvinella palmiformis; assembly: GCA_025642065.1. Lineage (NCBI taxonomy): Eukaryota > Metazoa > Annelida > Polychaeta > Terebellida > Alvinellidae > Paralvinella > Paralvinella palmiformis. Next base: position 339,991 of record JAODUP010000425.1, on the reverse strand, counting down.
CCGTCATCTCTAGACACAAGGCTATGAGGTAAGATGTGGTGTAACCCGTCATCTATAGACACAAGGCTATGAGGTCATATGTGTGTAACCGTCATCTCTAGACACAAGGCTATGAGGTCAGATGTGGTGTAACCCGTCATCTATAGACACAAGGCTATGAGGTCAGATGTAATCCATCTCTAGACATAAGGCTATGATGTCAGATAAAGTGTAACCCGTCATCTCTAGACAGAAGGCTATGAGGTCAGATAAAGTGTAACCCCAGTCATCTCTAGACAGAAGGCTATGAGGTCAGATATGTGTAACCAGTCATCTCTAGACACAAGCCTGTAAAGATAAAACGTTGTAGACCCTTCTCACTAGACAGTCATCAGACTTAAGGCTAAAAAGATGACATACTGTGCGACCAGTCATCTGGACACAAGGCTATAAAGACGGCATACTGTGTGGCCTCATCATTAGACAAAGGTCTAAGAGATGACATACTGTGTGACCCATCATTTCCAGACATAAGGCTATAAGAGATGACATACTGTGTGACCCATCATTTCCAGACATAAGGCTATAAGAGATGACATACTGTGTGACCCATCATTTCCAGACATAAGGCTATAAGAGATGACATACTGTGTGACCCATCATTTCCAGACATAAGGCTATAAGAGATGACATACTGTGTGACCCATCATTTCCAGACATAAGGCTATAAGAGATTACATACTGTGTGACCAATCATGTCCAGACATAAGGCTATAAGAGATGACATATTGTGTGACCCATCATTTCCAGACATAAGGCTATAAGAGATGACATATTGTGTGACCCATCATTTCCAGACATAAGGCTATAAGAGATGACATATTGTGTGACCCACCATTTCCAGACATAGAGGTATAAGAGATGACACACTGTGTGACCCATCATTTCCAGGCATAGAGGTATAAGAGATGACATACTGTGTGACCCATCATTTCCAGACATAAGGCTATAAGAGATGACATACTGTGTGACCCATCATTTCCAGACATAAGGCTATAAGAGATGACATACTGTGTGACCCATCATTTCCAGACATAAGGCTATAAGAGATGACATACTGTGTGACCCATCATTTCCAGACATAAGGCTATAAGAGATGACATACTGTGTGACCCATCATTTCCAGACATAAGGCTATAAGAGATGACATACTGTGTGACCCATCATTTCCAGACATAAGGCTATAAGAGATGACATATTGTGTGACCCATCATTTCCAGACATAAGGCTATAATAGATGACATACTGTGTGACCCATCATTTCCAGACATAAGGCTATAAGAGATGACATACTGTGTGACCCATCATTTCCAGACATAAGGCTATAAGAGATGACATACTGTGTGACCCATCATTTCCAGACATAAGGCTATAAGAGATGACATATTGTGTGACCCATCATTTCCAGACATAAGGCTATAAGAGATGACATACTGTGTGACCCATCATTTCCAGACATAAGGCTATAAGAGATGACATACTGTGTGACCCATCATTTCCAGACATAAGGCTATAAGAGATGACATACTGTGTGACCCATCATTTCCAGACATAGAGGTATAAGAGATGACATATTGTGTGACCCATCATTTCCAGACATAAGGCTATAAGAGATGACATACTGTGTGACCCATCATTTCCAGACATAAGGCTATAAGAGATGACATACTGTGTGACCCATCATTTCCAGACATAGAGGTATAAGAGATGACATACTGTGTGACCCATCATTTCCAGACATAAGGCTATAAGAGATGACATACTGTGTGACCCATCATTTAGTATAAGGCTATAAGAGATTACATACTGTGTGACCCATCATTTCCAGACATAAGGCTATAAGAGATGACATATTGTGTGACCCATCATTTCCAGACATAAGGCTATAAGAGATGACATACTGTGTGACCCATCATTTCCAGACATAAGGCTATAAGAGATGACATACTGTGTGACCCATCATTTCCAGACATAAGGCTATAAGAGATGACATACTGTGTGACCCATCATTTCCAGACATAAGGCTATAAGAGATGACATACTGTGTGACCCATCATTTCCAGACATAAGGCTATAAGAGATGACATACTGTGTGACCCATCATTTCCAGACATAAGGCTATAAGAGATGACATACTGTGTGACCCATCATTTCCAGACATAAGGCTATAAGAGATGACATACTGTGTGACCCATCATTTCCAGACATAAGGCTATAAGAGATGACATACTGTGTGACCCATCATTTCCAGACATAAGGCTATAAGAGATACATACTGTGTGACCCATCATTTCCAGACATAAGGTATAAGAGATGACATACTGTGTGACCCATCATTTCCAGACATAAGGCTATAAGAGATGACATACTGTGTGACCCATCATTTCCAGACATAGAGGTATAAGAGATGACATACTGTGTGACCCATCATTTCCAGACATAAGGCTATAAGAGATGACATACTGTGTGACCCATCATTTCCAGACATAAGGCTATAAGAGATGACATACTGTGTGACCCATCATTTCCAGACATAGAGGTATAAGAGATGACATATTGCGTGACCCATCATTTCCAGACATAGAGGTATAAGAGATGGCATACTGTGTGACCCATCATTTCCAGACATAAGGCTATAAGAGATGACATACTGTGTGACCCATCATTTCCAGACATAAGGCTATAAGAGATGACATACTGTGTGACCCATCATTTCCAGACATAAGGCTATAAGAGATGACATACTGTGTGACCCATCATTTCCAGACATAAGGCTATAAGAGATGACATACTGTGTGACCCATCATTTCCAGACATAAGGCTATAAGAGATGACATACTGTGTGACCCATCATCTCCAGACATAGAGGTATAAGAGATGACATATTGCGTGACCCATCATTTCCAGACACAAGGCTATAATAGATGACATACTGTGTGACCCATCATTTCCAGATATAAGGCTACAAAAGATGACATACTGTGTGACCCATCATTTCCAGACATAAGGCTATAAGAGATGACATACTGTGTGACCCATCATCTCCAGACATAGAGGTATAAGAGATGACATATTGCGTGACCCATCATTTCCAGACACAAGGCTATAATAGATTACATACTGTGTGACCCGTCATTTCCAGATATAAGGCTACAAAAGATGACATACTGTGTGACCCATCATTTCCAGACATAAGGCTATAAGAGATGACATACTGTGTGACCCATCATCTCCAGACATAGAGGTATAAGAGATGACATATTGCGTGACCCATCATTTCCAGACATAAGGCTATAAGAGATGACATACTGTGTGACCCATCATTTCCAGACATAAGGCTATAAGAGATGACATACTGTGTGACCCATCATTTCCAGACATAAGGCTATAAGAGATGACATACTGTGTGACCCATCATTTCCAGACATAAGGCTATAAGAGATGACATACTGTGTGACCCATCATTTCCAGACATAAGGCTATAAGAGATGACATACTGTGTGACCCATCATCTATAGTCACAAGGCTATAAGAGATTACATACTGTGTGACCCATCATTTCTAGACATAGAGGTATAAGAGATGACATATTGTGTGGCCCATCATTTCCAGACATAAGGCTATATGAGATTACATACTGTGTGACCCATCATTTCCAGACATAAGGCTATAAGAGATGACATACTGTGTGACCCATCATTTCCAGACATAAGGCTTGATGACATACTGTGTGACCCATCATTTCCAGACATAAGGCTATAAGAGATGACATACTGTGTGACCCATCATCTATAGTCACAAGGCTATACGGTGGATAAGAGCGCTAATAAATGTTATAGTTAGTCACTTAATGAAGTCATAATGAAGTCAAAACTTCTCTGACAACTAAAATATTCAGTTCAATAATTACATCTGATGTCCACTTCTAATTAGAATATTATTATCGTAAATAGAAAATTAGACTACATGAAAATATTAACACCATTACTACTACTAGTTATACTACTACTACTACTACTACTAGTTATACTACTACTACTAGTTATACTACTACTACTACTAGTTATACTACTACTACTACTAGTTATACTACTACTACTACTAGTTATACTACTACTACTACTAGTTATACTACTACTACTAGGTTATACTACTACTACTAGTTATACTACTACTACTACTAGTTATACTACTACTACTAGTTATACTACTACTACTACTAGTTATACTACTACTACTACTAGTTATACTACTACTACTAGTTATACTACTACTACTACTAGTTATACTACTACTACTAGTTATACTACTACTACTATTTATACTACTACTACTAGTTATACTACTACTACTACTAGTTATACTACTACTACTACTAGTTATACTACTACTACTACTAGTTATACTACTACTACTACTAGTTATACTACTACTACTACTAGTTATACTACTACTACTACTAGTACTACTACTACTAGTTATACTACTACTAGTTATACTACTACTAGTTATACTACTACTAGTTATACTACTACTACCAAAGCACAGCGCTGTGACTACCTCTATACCTACTATACAACATACCACCAAAAAGAACTACTACTGATGATTATAATGATGATATTATAGCAGCTATTATAATTAATAACATTTCATTATAACAGGGTATAACACTAAAAACGTACAGCACTAGCCACTGTGGCTAGTGGATTTTGTGAAGTACTAGCCAGCAATTTTTTTACTGATCCTGATATTGGGTGGACGTGAATGAGGCAAGCGCCCAATCATATCCTTCATCACCAAATCCATCTGAATCGTCATCACTGTCAGAGTCCGACTCTTTCCCAACCATTACAACTACAGGATTTTCTGCCTGATCAGTGTCATTGTCTCTTCAGCCACAACATCATCTCCTGCCTGAGCAACCCCCACTTCTTGACTAACATCTTGACTATATTTATCAGTTTTCTCAGCTTTCTAACCAGCATTTCCAACTTCCTGATCAACCTGACCAGCATCATTACTATCTTGCGGTGTCCTCTTTTCTCTCTCTCTCTCTCTCTCTCTCTCTCTCTCTCTTGTCTGCTTCTTCTCTTTGTCAGACTCCTCCAATTTCACAAAAGTTAGATCTTTCTTGTGCATAAAGTTCGGTCTCCCCGGCCTGGATGAAGATCCCATCCAAAACTCAACAACAGCTGTAGGATCATAGTCTGCGAGGGTCGAGGTCTTCACCTTGATGCGAAGATGAGACTTGGTAAGTTTCACCTGACTGAAGCCCCTCTCATTCTATGCACTAATAGTGGGAAAGGAGACCTATAAGATGAAGGATGTGAGAGAACTCGCCATTGTTGCTGTACCAAATCCAGACATCAGGCCAAGCCAGTTTCTGTACTCTAACTTTGTATCCTCTGGCTTATCAATGGTATTGAGCTGAATCGGCACTGCTTCTCTGTGACATTTACTCTTATCACGATAAGTTATAGTCTCAAGTTTATAAGTTTTGTTGTCATTTGCCTGGAAAGAATCAGATGTAAAATTTTGGCCTCATGCTTCACACACAGTGTACACCACATACCTCTTTGAACATTTTATGAAAGCCATGGTCTACCAATCTGCCACTTTGGTAAGAAATGTCTGACTTTTTTATGTTTGGGGGTTGATTTCTCCTGCTCTTTCTGCTCTTTCTCTGGATTTTGCATCATTCTGATTTTCACTACCGGGCAGTTATTTATGTTTTCTTCCATAATTTACCAAATAGAACCATGTTTACATCAAAATATGAAAGGTCAAATGTCAAAGTCGTGTCGATAACAGCATTTTACCCAGTTGCTAATTCGTTCTGTAAACGTCCGCTTGGGGCACAGTGGCGCTGTGTAAGTATTGCAAGATCAATAAAACGAATATTCCATAGCGCTGCATTCATCTAAAAATGGCATCCAGGTAAAAAAGTTGGCAAATTTTGTAAAGAAAAATATGAATTAAATTAAGGGGCGACATTTTCCTGGCGATAGTACTAGACTTTATGGTGGCCAATGGCACCAAATATTAGCAATGGCCAGTGCAGATCTGTTGATACTCGCCGGGAGAGAGATGTGCTCGCCATGGCGAGTGGTCAATTTCGAACCCTGATTATAAGGTAACACCAAACAAATGTTATCAGTCATTAATTGATATTAAATGTAGGATTCTTGGTCAGAGAATTGATAAAAGACATGTTTAAGCTTATCATTAAAACTAAACACAATAAATTTCTTTTATCGTGATTTTTATTGTAAGTCACAAGAAACCATTTTTTTGCAAGTTAAAATGTAGAAACAAAATATTGTCACTTATCTCTGAAAATATGGATCTATATTTTTTAAATCAATGTCTTTAGGAATCAAATTTGCTGAAAACATCAAAATTTATGGAAAACACGGATGTTTCTTTTTGCTTCAGTCAATTTGCATATCCATGAGCCGCTGTGAATTCCCCTTCCTAAGTAAGACAAACCCTTTGTTGTTCCTATATATGTTTGTTGTTTCTTATAATTTTTGTTGTTTTCTATATATATTTTCATTGTTTTCTATATAATTTTTTGTTTCCATATAATTTTTGTTCCCATATATTTTTATTGTTTCCTATATTTTGAGTTGTTTCCTTTTTTGTTGTTTTCTATATATTGTTTGTTGTTTTCTATATATTTTTGTTGTTTTCTATATATTTTTTGTTGTTTTCTATATATTTTTTGTTGTTTTCTATATATTGTTTGTTGTTTTCTATATATTTCTGTTGTTTTCTAAATATTTTTGTTGTTTTCTATATATTTGTTGTTGTTTTCTAAATATTTTTGTTGTTTTCTATATATTTGTTGTTGTTTTCTATATATTTGTTGTTGTTTTCTATATATTTGTTGTTGTTTTCTATATATTTGTTGTTGTTTTTTATATATTTTTTGTTTTCTATATATGTGTTGTTGTTTTCTATATATTTTTGATGTTTGCTATATATTTTTTGTTGTTTTCTATATATTTTTGTTGTTCTCTATATATTTCTGTTGTTTTCTATATATTTTTGTTGTTTTCTATATATTTTTTGTTGTTTTCTATATATTTTTGTTGTTTTCTATATATTTTTGTTGTTTTCTATATATTTTTGTTGTTTTCTATATTTATTTTTTTATATATTTGTTGTTGTTTTCTATATATTTTTGTTGTTTTCTATATATTTTTTGTTGTTTTCTATATATTTTTGTTGTTTTCTATATATTTTTGTTGTTTTCTATATATTTTTGTTGTTTTCTATATATTTTTTTTCTGGCTATAAATGATTATTTATAACTTAATTAAGAGCTGTCTGGAAGCAGGATATTAGTTTAACTCACATTAGTATTACACACAATCAACAAAACAAAATGGAATAGGTTCTGTATTTATATTCGTACACACACACACACACGCACAACCAGAGAGAGGGTAAGTAGGTAGAGAGAGAGAGAGAGAGAGAGAGAATTTATATATTCTGTATAAATTACTACAATCTGAAACATATTTAGCCAGACATCAAAGAGAGTCTTTCAGCAAACTACTAACAAGTATAGTACAGAAGTACCACCTCGGATTACTGACACACACACACAAACACACACACTATACACATATAGCAAAAGGTGTGAAAAATACACCAACCGGCAGATATCTAAAAAACAGATTCTACTCAGTTTTGTATTTTAAAAGAGGATCAATATTTGTTAGTAATGCCTCATCTGGTTTAGTTGAAGGTTCTGATGACCAGATGACACCGTGTACAAATCTCTGATGTGATAACAAATAAGATTTACGAGCGTATACGTGATAACATAAATCACATCTGTACTTTTTGATTCGATAATGTTTCTCAGCCAGATGTCGATTAACGCTAGAAGACTGACTAAACATTTTTTTACAAATAAGACATCTGTAACCCTTCCTACCATCTTCTGTCCAACAGACTGAATAAACTCCCGGCTCATTCTGAAAATAATAAAAGTGACAACAATTTCAACTTCCATGTGTCTTAATTGTGTGTAAATATGGTTTCTCTTTCTGTGTATATTTCCAATGATTGACTTAGCCAAGACTGAATGGGAACATGCGAACATAAGTGTACATTGTGTATCTACATTTAGTATTTGTGTGATTATATTACTATAGTATTTAAACAATCATTAAAACAACTTGTCGGAAATATTATATATTTAAAAAAAACGATAAAAAAGGTGATTTAATTAATTCAACCAAAATACTTAACAGTGTGATGTTCTCCCTGCAGAATATGTTGACAACATCAATTATTTCGGCTATACCCCATGTAACACAGTTACCACAAAAACATTATCTGACTGTTAATAAATGAGAGAATAAAATGTGAAATAAAATAAATACGTTATGACTGACAATAGGAATTTTGATATACGTGACCTAACATAAAATACTACAATCACCTTATTTATTTAGTATTGATAAAATATTATGATCTGTAATAATAACGAGTTTAATAATATAACTAAAATTATTACATATGTGCACCTATTATTTGTCATGTGTACAGTTGTGTAACGACTTGGTACCATGGACCTCAGGCCTCTCTAGTACACCAGCTGGCTTATTATTATTATCATATTCAAATCGATAAATAACTATTATAATTATTTCATTCACGAATTATGTTTTGAAAATTTGGGAATGATAGGAAATTATAGTTTATTGTTAAATTGAATGACTGAATATTGGTCAATGTTATCATTTATTTATGTTGAAGCTAAGAAACTCAAAAATATCCAAATATAAGGTGTGATAACAATTGTGATAAAGAGTCAGAGAGCCATTGTTTATTATCTATGAGCTGATAGGTTCTGTGATCAACTACATCTAAAAATGAAGCAATAATAATAATAATAATATTGTAGATTTTAAAAAGTACCATTATTAGCACGAGCTCTGCAAAGTTGATGTACAATGAAAACACAAACATAATCAATTTGAAATACTAAATAATCAATTATATTTATCAAAAAAAGTAAACGAGTCAATTTTATGAAAAGATATAATTTTTGAAAGAGACAACATCCTTCTAATCTGTTCTGACAACCTTTTTCACAAAGTGGAGGGGGGCTTCTAAATGAAATAAACAATTGCCATGTGACACATTTACAATCATAGGTCCAGTAATGTTCTTCATCATTCCCACAGTCAAGGAAATATTATTTTCCACGATATTTCCAGGACAATTGTACCATTTTTCAGCATAAAGCATACAAGATTTAAAGATAATAAATCAAGATAAGTGCAAACAATCATATAATATTTATTCAATGAGTGATCGATTATTGATATTTTATGGCACAGCCTTCTGGTTGTGTGATCCACCTACTTTTATTTAAATTTTACCTGACATGGATATCAAGACTATGTTCCAGCACTCTATTTCTTCTACAATCTAAATATTTATTCACAAGCTTTTTTGTTCTAAATGAATTTTTCACAGCCAAGGATTTTTTCCAGGACATTTCCTGATTTTGTTAAATTAAAGGACTTTCCAGGACGTGGAAAATGGATTTGTTATTTACCATGTTTTCCAGGATGCATGGGAACCCTGGTTACTGAACTGGATAATTCAATGATTGAACAAAGCTTTTTGAAGAATGCACAGCCATTGATAGATCTAATCTACAGTCTACAGTCTCACTGTCAGTCAAAGTAACTTATGAAGAATTATGATGATTTAATCATGTTCTCAGTATTCAACACTGTCTTGTACACCATCCAAAATGTGCTGAGGCGACTAATATTAAGTTATTATATGTGAAATATGTCAGGTAGACATAATAATCTATAAAAGGTGTAAGTCAGTAAAATGTCCTTCTTTTGTCAAATTTTTTTAATACAGTAGATGTTTTTATAAATGGTGTTATGTAACTCTCTATAATGATATGACATCTTATTCACTTACTATGGGTAATAAAAGATTAACCAAAGGGTAACACTGATGTTTACAAGAATCTGGCTTTATGTAAAAAAACTAAATACATAATATATGACATCATCTTTCAATTTGAGAATAGAAAAGAAGTTATCCATATCCGAAATTCCAGATTTCAATGTTTTTAATTCCCAAAGAAGAAAGTTTTTATTCATAATATTAGATAAGTGTCAATAATCCCAAAAGGACATGAGTACATTGTGAATTTCCAAACCTCAACTTTGTAGGACATCAAAAAACAAAGACATCAGACAAAAACGCTATAAACAAACCCTCTCTGGGCACACGTTCTTCTAACACTGAAACCATCCAAGTATTTTATGTGACTAACTAAACATATTTTACCACCAGAAGAAAAAAAAACACTACATTATGATCAACTGTATCAAACGCAACAGACAGATCCAAAAGGACCAACTAATTATTTCCTAGGTTAAGATGATCATCTCTAACCGTATAATGTGGTCTAGGTCTAGATAACATCATCCAAACATTATGATATTAATAATAAACATAACACAATAAATTCTTTATGAACCAGATACTTGTCAAACTTTTCAATAACTAAAACATGTTTTTGCTGGATTTATGTATAAATGACGTTAACGTTGATTACTCTCCTACAGAATCTAGATTAGTGGAGACCTCATTATATCCTCAGTCATCGGATAGAATGACGGTGTCCACGAGTAAGGACAGTATACTAGATACAAAGTGTTTGTTATTGTAAAAATTATATTTAATAAAAAATAATGATAGCTATCTTCGTGATGAAACAGATTATTATGTTAGATATTGTGTTTAGCTTCAGCATCTCTATTTCCTAGAGATATGATTATTTAAAATGTTTGATGTCTACTACTATACTGTATACAGTAATCCCATCTAACAATATAATGGGAGATTCAGATATTAAAAATATAAGTTGACTAACTGATCTTGGCCTCTGATTTAAGTTTAATACCAATTAGAATGGTTAAATGTAAACCAAACACTTTTTATGAATGAAACGAAATACTTTCAGAACTGTCAGTTATCCATCAATACAGGTATATTACAATCTCTGGTCATCTGAATCCAATATTACAAGTAACAACAACACAAAAACAATACATAACATACACGTCTCCTTTTATGTATATGTCTCTACGTGTGTGAATGTGTGCGCCCGCATGTGCGTGCCTACGAGCATAAGCGTACACACGCACACACACACAAATGACATTACATCACAGACAATCTTAATAATACACATATAGCTTTAGTATATCAAATCTTGTCAAACAATTTTCACTTGAGATTAAGTATGTGACCTTATTCTAGAGTATGAGGGAACTACTAAATTTAATCAGGTTTTCTTCAATTAATACAGTTTAAAGGCTTCTGACAATTGATTTATTATATTTAGAAGCAGCTTTCTTTTGTCAAATAATAATTTAGGCATCCCAGTGAAATAATGTCTATATTTGGTCAGTATACACTGCTGCCAATTTCTTAAACAATTGGTCTGATTGGAGCAGATACTGTGACACACGTCATAGGAGGTGGGCGTGTCTCGTTGACGTTTGCGGCGTCTTTCTTCAAAATCAGTTTCTTCACCAGTCCCATATCATATTGCATTTTGTTGTGACAGTTGTCACCAACAAAATATTCACTACATATTATAATGTGCTGGTGGGCCATCATTTGTCTTGAATTCCTTGGACAAAACGTGTCCAAACCGCTCTCAAGTTTTTCGAAGATGGTGGGAGCAATTCATGAAAGGAAACTTTATGTTCCAATCTAAATGTACCGGTCCTAACACACAAAACATGATATTAGCACTAATATCACACTAGTTCACGCTGTAAGCAAAACCAATTCCACAACAAAACAAGCAATGGTTATGGTGATGCTTACAATGTGGTTAAGTTTGGCTGTTTTCGTTCACTTGCGTCATCTACTTCACAAAACTGCCATAAGGTACTGGGGTCGATATTAAGATAAATTATATCATTTAACATTGTAAAATGTTAAAATTAGAAGGGAATGAAAACAATATTGAAAATTTAAATGTCTGAAGCCTTTAAGAAGCTGAGTGAGTGGATGATAAATACTGGAACTTATAATAAACCTGACGCACTAATTAAGAAACTACTTAATTAACATCCCATAATAGAATACATGACGATGTACTAACAAAGGTATATCACTAGTCCACATGGTACAGAGTCGTGTGTACGTTAAGTTCTGCTCTCCGAGTGAAAAGTTGTTGACAAATGGTGCAGGGAAATCTTGCCTTTCGATGAGCGGTATCGTAATGTTCATCAACACTCGCTGAGTTTGTGAATGTCTTGCCACAAATACCACAGCCATACATCTTCTTGACCTCAGTGTCTATGACAAATTTACCTCTGATATGTGATTGGTCTTCCGACGAAGGCACAAAGCTAACCTGCAGAACAAAGTGGCACATTCTTTACTCAATCACTAAAACATTCACCTCACTGGCTACACATCAACAAATCAACCCTGATTGTCATTTTAAAACTAATTTTAGTACATTAATAAGTGAGAAAGTGAGCAGAAGATTTGTTTAACCACGGTTTACGTGATTTGACCCCAACCTTGACCTAGCAATTTACAGCGCTATTTTCTAAACGTTTGGGCTAAAGAAGAACCATATGTTTAGCCTGATAATAAATATCAACCCAAGATACTATCAGATACAATATTAATATATATTAGAAAACTACATAGAGCTTGTAGTACAAAGTAAAGAATGAAATAAGAATGTTATCATAAGAAGCTTTGTACAGAAGACTAAATGATGTTACTACATTACACAATATATATTAGTGATATCTAGACAACAAGATCAATGTTCCAAGAAGAACAAAAAAATTATATAAATTAAGGACTACATTGTATCTAAAGTTTACCTTTTTTATATGATTAAGTTAATTATCTATGTTGCTCTTATCATATAGTTCACAAAATAAGTAAATATTTATGTTTATTGACAATAATCAAAACCTATAAATTTAAACAATATTTACTGATTCGTGAACATACTAAAAAAAGTATTATTTTCTTGAGAGACATTTCACTTGACTATACTGAGATAAAACATGTCTGGTACAAGCTTCCGTAGTAACAAGTACTTCAACTTCGAACTCTGCTTATAGACTACACACACACATTAAATATGACTATTATTAATAAGATAGCATATGTTAACTTCCAGACACTATAGACCGATTCAATTACCCCTGCTGCCACCATGTAGCTGAATTTCACACTACAGTTTCGGGTTAGAAGTCTAAGAATCAGTGTGTTGCATGGCGATTTACGCATATAGTGGCCGATAAATGTCTTACTGAAAAGCTCTATTTAGGCTATTTACCAGCTATATTTGTATTTTATTTATAGTACATTAAGGCTATAAGTTTGCATTTAATAACAATGACATAGACTTCGTCCAATATGGCATTAAACTAAGTAACGTTCAGCGCGATTTGTATGGCTGTCAAGGTCCGATCTGTCTAGTTCAAACTTATTTTTTAATAGAACCTTTGCCATCTGACATGACGATGTGAATGGATAAAATCAATGATCGCATAGATTATAAAACAATGGGTTATTACTAGTACTGTAACATTGGTATTTATGCGTGATATCTTGTATTGAAAGTGAACTGTTTTATTTTCTGAACCAGCCATTCATGTAATGTTTATTACATGTAATACTCTAATGAAATAAGATTTTTATTCAATAATATACAGGTGATACATATATGATTGGTTCCCAGGTACAAGTAAAAATAATATTTCCAAAAATCTCCATTAAAATCAATTTACATTCAGCTAAAAGTGTAATTTTAAAATCATTTAAATCCATTGAAACCCATGCTAAAAAAATTCCTTACAAGTTAACATGAATAAATAAAGATTAGCTGTGTCATTCATCTGGAAAAATCGGCCTGCTCAATCATAGGGTTATATCTTGATAAGAATTGCGTTAAATCCTTTGTAAAGACACAATCGTTCAGCTGAAATACTAGTCTCAGTCCCTGTTTAATATGAAATAATTTGCTGAAAGATTTCCAGTATTTACCGTTAATGTAAAGTTGCCATCCTCTATTAACAGTGGGCGCCATAGCTGTTTCTAACCAGAGACCGCAGATGGTAACCGATGCAACGCATTTCGCCTGGATCGGTTTATTGTTATTAATAATTGTGTTAACTTCCAGACACTACAGTTATTAATAATTGTGTTAACTTCCAGACACTACAGTTATTAATAATTGTGTTAACTTCCACACACTATTGTTATTTATAATTCTATTAACTTCCATATATTATTGTATGCCAGTTTGTTGATATATGTTCACTCACTAAGCAGCAATATGTTCTGATGATCACTAAAGCTATTGTAACTCACGTTAAATATCACAATCAGCTTTGATATCTCTTTCTTCAGAACTATTACCATGTTTAGTTAATGTAATGGAAAACTATTTTACAAAGAACTCTTTAGTCTCAATATCTGGGACATCTGTCTACAAAAACATCCCATAAAAACAAAGATTAAACAGAATCAAACCTAGAACCCTTAGGTTTGCAGTGCAGTACCCTAACCACTGTGCCATCAATTTTTATAGATTTGGTACACCTCCCAATATTAGATGACGACTACAATAACTAAATGTTGCTCTGATAAATCTATAACAGTGTTAACGTGTAATAAAGAACATCATCTACATTGTCTAAATTGTTTACGATATCAAAGTCATTTAACAATTAGACGTGTATTAAATAATTGTCACCCAATTTGTTCTCATTTAGTGGGTTAGAGTACAAAAACTTTTATGATCCATGAAAATGAAACAGAGATAGCACAGAAAAGCGTAAGCACGTATTTCCGGTGTGATCCCTTTTATTGAGTGATTGTTCATATCACAGGGGAGCAGTA
>JAODUP010000425.1:255000-320000 GCA_025642065.1 Paralvinella palmiformis | reverse complement strand
AAACTCCAAAACTAATAACAATGTTATCAACTACAAAAAAAAAACAATTAAAGCAGAACACCAGCTATAAGCTAGATTTGAACCTACAACCTCTTTACGGTACAGTGCTCTAACTATTCACTATCAGTGCCATAGCTATTTCTGAATGACTTAGTGAGACACTGAGATAAAACACTAAATTATGGTCTAGTTCCATTCCTCTATCTTACATTATTAATAAGTTAATAATCATAAATCAACAAACAATCTCTACCTAGTGTCATAACCATCTGATTATAAAGACAAGTTATCACAATTACACAGTCCACAATTGTGTCACTTAGATAATGAAGCTCACAGGTAAGAGGTCCAACACAAGTGGGATTTACTTATATTTCACTAATCAGTGTTCTAAATGGATACAATAAGTATCAATTTAATTATTATCTTTTCTCATCAACTTCAAATCAAAGCTAGTTTGATCAAGAGACTAGTTCTAATTGTCATCTTATTGTAATTTCTTATTTAATCAATATCTCGATGTTCTAATAATCTCCATTATGTAAACAATATAAACAGATTGAATGGCTCAGTATCTTATTTAAGATAGTCGCCGTAAAAGAGCTAAATAAATTACGCTGTATCCAATGATTCGCTATAACTCTAACTAATACAGAATGTGTACTTTATAGTATCAACAAATCATCAAACTCTTCCAGTGGGATGATTAACATCAGTAACATACAATTATTCAATGATCCATATAATATCCATATTCGATTGTTTTGATTCGTGTGATTTCATGTTTCAGCTAGCTAATTAATATCACAGATCATAATTTTGATGTTTCTAAAAGCTCCTAATTAGATTCTGTTAAATCTTATTAAGAAAAATAATTTATCATTTAAGATATTGATTAATTCATGTAATGAGTAAAATATTGATATTAAATTAATTAATATCAATCAGTCAAATCTCGACCCTAAACATACTGAACTTTCATCAAAATAATAACAATTGATATCTGTCCCAAGTTAATTATCTTCTATGAGAGATGTCTTTGGTTATGATCATCACTGATGTTCACTTATTTAGACAGATTATGAATGTATATAATTAGTAAATTTATTCAACGCTAAAAACAAAACTTATTTTAATATTTATTACTATAATACAATTTACAGAAGATGCTCTAACTCAGTTACACGTTAATAAAACACAACAAGTTCAAAAGATGGCCAAATAAAGATATCTCCATCAGCTCAGTTAACACCTCATCACTATGCACTCGGTGGTGATGGTGATGATGATGATAATCCTTTACCTGTAGTAGAATTGAGCAATTTAAAATGGGTCTTTTTATGCTGAGTCATGTTACCAGCTTGACTGTATGACTTGCCACATATGTCACAAACAAAACGACACCTATAGTGAACTCCTTGCATGTGTCTGTGCAGGTTGAACTGACTACTGAACCTTCGTCCACACGCAGGACAGACGTTCTGAAAATAGTCATATACTTGGATCATTGTTCAAGTTGATCACTTCCCTACGTAAATTATATCCACCATACAGCTTAGAAAATAGACAGTCATGTTGTTAGTCGGAGAACACATCATGGACAGTATTATGTGTAATGTGCTGGTTGTTTTTAGTATATTGTGATTATTAAAATATTTGGTGTGGGGGGGGGCTGTTTTAATATTTATTTCCAGCTGCACTGCTTTAACCTTTGATGGGTGTACGTATATCTATCTACCTTTTACGTCACAAACAAAACACCTGACCAGTTGTTTACAGTCAATCATATAATACATAAAGCTTTCATCGGTAGTCAGACGCTACTAGAGGTTTTGTTTTACTATGACTCAGACTACAACATCTCTGGTGTAGTTTGAGGTTGTCTTTCTGACTGTAGGATCTGTCAGAGTTAATGCAGTAAAATCTCTTTCTAAGATGAACACCCTCTATGTGTCGTCTGAGATGTGCCAAACCTGCTGGGAACTGTTTGCCACAATAGCAACACTGAAAATTATTAATATTTGAACGTCATTAGGAATGAGGTCTGCACAAGCATTTGACAGTGCCCAACCAATCCCAGGCAGGTGTGTGTGTGTGTGTGTGTGTGTGTTTATGTCTCTGTGTGTGTGTGTGTGTGTGGTTGTTGTTATTATTTTTGAATTGAGTTGCTTAAGCTCGACGCAAGTCACACGGAAAATATGGCCGAGAGTTTACTCCCAAAAGATACAAAACCCTCCAAGACAGGCATGAGATAGCTTCAAACCCCAAAACTAGAGATTTTCAGTACCGTGCTCTAATTACTAGATAAGTTTGTGAGCTGATGCTTAACAAACACAAGACAAATAAATGTGATGGATTTATTATAATACTCAACACATGTTGTTATTAACAAATCTTGATAAAATTAATAACATGAGTTACTAGAGATTTTTACTGAAATATCATCTCATATTTATTGAAATCATCATCATCATCATCATCATCATCACCAACACTTCTAATTTTAATCAGTAATATACTCAGAACCAACAGGAAAAGGTTATTTCAAGTTAACTAATTCTATTATGAATTATGACCTCCATTTGATAGCCAACATATAACAATAAAAATTCATTTATTAATAAGTTTTAAAGAGCAAATAAAATGTAACCTGATGATGGTACACATACATCAGTTTCTGAATAAAGGAAGTTTACAGATGTTAGATATGAAACTGGCAACACACACACACACACAGACAAGCAGCTCACAAATGCCCCTGTGTTTCCAACAGAGTTGATCATCTCCTGGATTCTCCAGTCACGGGATGAGTGTTCCTCATGTGGCGAGCCAGATCTCCAGAATAAACATAGACCTTGGTACAAACCTGACAGACATGACGGATACCAAGATGGACAGACTTCTGATGTCTATCAACAGCTGACTGGCTAGAGAATACCTTACTACAGATATCACACTGCAAATAAATCAGTTTGTTCTAAATATTACCTTTTGTTATGTATGACTGACATCAGAGTAGGTGTTCATTTCTTATTATTAATGTTACTTGCTAGAAATGTCTGTAAGTGCCATCTGTAAAAGTACGCTCCGGTGACAAATCCTTAAATTAACTCTAACTACAAAATTCTGTTATTTTCTCTGGTTCATCATTTAATCTCTAATCTATTAACAACAATATCAAAATAATTTTATTTTACACATTCTTCTATCATGTCTCCTTGTATAAGTTAAATTTCATTTTATTCCAGCCTGCTCAAGATAAAATGCAGCATAACACTGCCCATTGTCTATATCAACCATAGGAAATGTTGCTTTATAATCTTTATAGAATTAATACTTCTCTTATATGGTAAAAATACTTCCCTAAAATTGTTAATTAAATAATATAATATGGGCTGAATGTTACAAAGAGTTGAATGCTAACATCTGGTTGTGGTATAATGAAAATGTTCACACTTAATGAAAATACATCAATCCACATAACTGAAATTTTTGCAATTTTGATTTATTTTTAATATTGGCAAACCTTTACTTATCATTTTGCATATTTAAAAGTGGTATCATAATGTAATATTAAAATTATTTTTTTAATAAAGTTAAAGTGAAGCAACTATTTACAGTTTCCAGTAGATTTATGTGGAGAGTAAACATTTTATTGCTTTAATAGTTCGTAGTTGGCCATAGCTTCCTATATACATCAGTTTAGTTAATGAGTGGGTTTTTTGTTTGTTTGTTTGGGGGGGGGGTTTCGGGGGGGGGGGTCCAAAATTGATTACCAAGAAATAAATGTTTGCAAAATATCTGGGCACAAGAATCTAGTTCTATTGCTTAATACTCTGTGGAATAGTTCTCAGCCCCAATGATGTCATTTTACGGACACAGAAATTCTATACCCAAGATGTAAACTACATTAAAAATGTCACTGACACCAACAAAGAACTTAAATGGCTAATAACCATAATAATGTAATTGTTAAAATATGTAAATTCCTACATTATCATAAAACAATTCAGTAATGTTATAAATGGCAATTTCTTTGACAATTTACTGACACTGTTATTTCATAAAATCTACATTACATTTGATCTGTCCTGTTTAATACTATTTCACTGTAAAATATAAACAATGTCCTGTTTAATACTATTTCACTGTAAAATATAAACAATGTCCTGTTTAATACTATTTCACTGTAAAATATAAACAATGTCCTGTTTAATACTATTTCACTGTAAAATATAAACAATGTCCTGTTTAATACTATTTCACTGTAAAATATAAACAATGTCCTGTTTAATACTATTTCACTGTAAAATATAAACAATGTCCTGTTTAATACTATTTCACTGTAAAATATAAACAATGTTAAGTACTTCATTTTACTGGAACTAATCTTATTTATAAACTAGATATCGTTTTAGTTATATCACCAGCACTTTAAACCCAAACACAAATTAATATTGAGATAAAACTTAGAAAATGATAATAAATCTCATCAATGATCATTGTCTATCTGTTATCACAAACAACAATACTGTTATTATTGTTAACATAAACATCTACCTTAGTACTGTGCCTACAGTGTAAGATGTTTACTGGTATAGTGTTCATGTGCACTTCTACAGTGTCTGAGTAGATTATCGGTCCTGTTGTAGTACTTCCCACACAGATTACAGGTGTAACATGATTCCAGGTGTACTGTCCTCATATGTCTACGGAGTGTTGTTACACTTACGAAGTGCTTCTCACAGAATGAACAATGTGTCTGAATTGAACAACATAAAGTGTTCTGTTTTATAATATCACCAAAGACAAATAAACAATATCTTGTTGATATAATCTTTGTTGTATTTGTCTCAGGAGCTAACTTTACACATAGTGTGTGGACAAAAACTAGCTCAACTAGTCAATATTTTAATTTAGTCATAGATCTATTGATACCTCAGTCAATCATGAATATTAAGATTATTTTAAATAACATTTGTGAAAACTAAGATTATCCCAAACTTATCCTATTTACTGAAATTTTTCTTTTTACTTCTGTTCAAAAGTATCATCATTTCCAAGTTTCATTTCCAATATTTCTTTCATATATCATCAATTGAGTTCTCAGAGTATAAATGTCACAAAGATATGTTCAATTCCATAAGAATGTAGTAACATCAACCATAATAAAGTGTAGTTTGTGTGAACCCGTAAACAAATGGTGTGTTACTATTATCTTACTGATAGGATGTGCCTTTAGTTGTTATTATCATGATTCACCGAGATATTTTTAATATTCTGTGACCTGATCAAGTATCAAACAATTTGACACGTATTGTCACCATATCTACTATTACTTAGTACTATATTTAAACCTATCTATAAACCCTTATAATCAAACATCATTATAACATATTTTCATCTAGATGGCTAAGAATCATGTTTACAAATTCATCTTTAACATTGCTTTAATTTGCTTCTATTGTTCTGGTTGTCATTGTAATTATATTTACAGTTTGTGACTTAGCGGAGTTGACCATTACCTAATATTTTAAATTCGTGTAATTATTTTATTTCTCTCCAGGAAACCACTTTATCATGGACATGAAAATAATGATACAGAAGGAATCTATATTAATTATATAGAAATATGATGCAGACTTTGCTATTTGTTATAGTTAATATGGTTTGTTACCTAAATTTTATACTTGGTACATAATTCCTGTTTTGGCAAATTGACATTTTTCATTTATATATTTTGACAGATATAATCATGGTTCGGCTACTGTAGATTTATTCTGAGAAAAAAACAATAAAACTCAGTTTTTACATACCTTGTGTAACAAAGAATCTAATTATCTACATTAATTTAACATTTTAACGGTTAAGCCAGTTTTTTTTAATCCTGTGGTTTACAAATTGGTCCATGAAAAATTGGATCAGTAGGTCATAAAAACTAAATTGAAGATCTCAATGGGTCAATCAGATAGAGAAAAAAATTGAGGATCAAAGTTTTGTCAGTTGGGAAAAAATAACAAGCGGATATATGTGAAAATAAGTGGCTAAAACATATCAGTCACTAATCCCAATTCACTAAGTTCTGGTGTATTAGTAGTTCTACAGAGTATGTCCATGTATTTTATCCAATATTCAACAAACACTTCCATGGGAGGTGTCCGTATCCAGAGTCACATAATCCAAATTTTAACTGTTGATTTTGCTGTGGTATGGCCAGCTATTTTTGGCTATACTTGAGCAATAACATCAGTAAAATGTCACAGATACGTTTTGTTTTATCTTTTTGGCATAGGAGGAGGTTATTTTTGTAAGAAGTTCTGGTTAGAAATTTCCAACAAATCAATATCAAAGTGAGACATTTTTAAAAAGCAATGTATATTAATAATTAACAAACAGTAAATTGTATCATTTTAGGGAAATAAACTATATAATAATTCCATAACGAACTTGGGTCACCAGAAATAAATAATATTGTTTTCTTTTCTTTTAATTCCAGAAAAATCAATTTAGCAGATCCGTAAACCAGACTCAAAAAACTATCTCCATATTCTAATTATTTTCCCAGAAGCCTGATTTCAACAAAAGAAAATATGCCAATGCTATTCTAAAGTGGGCATTCTCATTGCTGTTAGCTTGGGAAGGATCATGGATACTCAATATACAAGGCTGCTAAGAGATGTGGTGTATCCAACTGACCCGGAATGTATGACGTATTATCAAATGGCAGGTGCATCATTTAGGATCTGGTTCAGCAGGTCATTTAAGTGCAAAAGTAGGCTGTTTATATATTGACCAGGCAAGGAATTATCATCCATAAGATAGTGAAATATTACTAGTATAATATATAAAGTACCTAGTATATAATAACAAAGAACATACTTAGTTTAGTGCTGTATAATTCATTTAATAGCTACAGATCATCATAATACTCTTATTGCCAACTGTTTCTTTAAGCTACCTGAGCTTATATATTATTATTAAGAGAATGAGGTCTATTAATATAGTATCATCATCTTTCAGAAAGATGGGAATACATCTACTTAATAGATCTATCACAAGAAATAAACAATTAGCCCACATTATCCCAATCAGCCGACAGTCTACCATACAAATAGTCAGTGAAATACACTATAAATCAGCCACACATTCATTTCTAAACAGCAAAATACCAACAACAACCTTAAAAAATTAAATCATTATATGACATTATATGAATCTGGCAAGGAATAAGTCAAAGCTAGTTACTGAGGTAGCCTTAGATATCATACCTCTAAAGTCAAATGATCCCTAATCCACCATCAACATAGGGAAGTCCTATTCTAAAAGCCCATTTGAAGTGATCAGTTTAAAGGTTCACAAACTTCTGCAATCCAGATACAATGATATCAGCCAAACGATTCGCATTCTGGATCTTAGCAGAATCCAGTTGCCTACAACAGTAGTAGATTTCCAATAGTCTGGAGACACTCAAGTGTTTTGTGTTTGCTTTAACTTTTATCCGTCTATAAATACATCATATTTACACTTAGCTATTGTTAACTGGGGACAGTCATTATACATTGTTATAACATCTCTCACTAATGATGACAGTTTCTTTTGTCTACATGACCTAAACAAATGAAATGTGTTAGCTGTAAATTAAGTGATTTATTCTCCTGTTATGTTGCATATATTAAGTTAAGTGGAATTTGTAAATAGTATTGTAAAATAAATGTTATTTGTAAATAATAGAATATTTTGTAATAATGTGGACAATTTTACAAAACATCATAATAACTAAAAAATTAGTTAAATGTTATTTTAATAATGAACGAGATGAATTTATATTATGTTGTCCTTTGAAATTTGTTTTTAATGTTAAAAACACCAAATGACCATATTTTAAAATAATAATAAATTAACACACCAAAGCCAGGAGAACCTTCACTATTTGTTCTACCCAAATAGTGATACTTGTGATAAGTAAATATTGTCTTACAGTAGTAGTCCTATATGCCAGGTTGATCTAGTTTAATTAATTAATTATTATCTATATTATTACTATATTACTCAAGCCATGTTTTATCTTCCCACATATTTAGTAACTAAATCTAAGCTAAGAAGTTTCATCCATTTCTTCCACCGCGAAGAGCTCCAAAACAGCGAAAAATTGTTCTACAGAAAACGAACTTGAGATTACCGCATATCTTGCCCGGCCAGGCTAGTGTTTTAGACTACTCATTAGCCCAAGATAACCCCCCCCCGTCCTGGGCGTCTGTCTGGGCTACCCGGCCAGGCTAGTGTTTTAGACTACTCATTAGCCCCGAAGATAAAAAAAAAACCCTGTCCTGGGCGTCCGTCTGGGCTACCCGGCCAGGCTAGTGTTTTAGACTACTCATTAGCCCTGAAGATAACCCCCCCTGTCCTGGGCGTCCGTCTGGGCTACCCGGCCAGGCTAGTGTATTAGACTACTCATTAGCCCCGAAGATAACCCCCCCCCCTGTCCTGGGCGTCCGTCCGGGCTACCCGGCCAGGCTAGTGTTTTAGACTACTCATTAGCCCTGAAGATAACCCCTGTCCTGGGCGTCCGTCCGGGCTACCCCGCCAGGCTAGTGTTTTAGACTACTCATTAGCCCCCAAGATAAAACCCCCCCCTGTCCTGGGCGTCCGTCCGGGCTACCCGGCCAGGCTAGTGTTTTAGACTACTCATTAGCCCTGAAGACAAAATCCACGTCCGTCTGGGCTACCAACTTTTCTGGCCATGGTTTAGTTACTTCTGGTGTTTAACCGATCGATAATTGTGCTATAAAGCAAAACAGTTTCCCAATTGACTAAAAACCAAATCTCGAATTTGCTGAAATGTTTGTATGATATTATTTATGGTACACCCGTCAAACTGCCGAATCACTGCTACCCGTTATGTTAACATTCCCTAATATATAATTGGCAGATCTGAACATTCTTGGTACAATTTACTAATAAACTTTCATCAAATACAATAAACATGGTAGGAGTGAAGTTATACCAAGAGTCAGACAAATATAATCACGATAAATCCAGTATTGGAATTTGAAGTCGGCAAACAAGTACGAATCTGATGGTGGATCCAGTTCTAGTTTCACCTCCGAAGCTATAAAAGGATGTTGTGAACGTTACGCGACATCCATTGTGAATTTGAACTTTGTATGGTACATGTTGGAAGACTAGATTTTGATCTGATTTGTAAAAGAGGCGCGGATGACAATAGTGGAAAAATAAGGAAACAGAAAACGCCATCTCTGACAATACGACTGGTTTGTTCACTTTACGTTGTTGATACACGACAGATAGGATTGTAACAAGGCGAAGAAGGACGATCTGATGAAACATGAGATCTCCGCAGATCATAAAGATCGGCATTGGTTCCTAAACAACAGTTGGCTTTCGTCACTGCCAGAGTCACAGTGAATGATCGGCAATTATCGCTCAGTTGAGGAAATGTTGACTGTACTGAACCTCTATATGATGAGACATTCAACTTGTGGACTCTACAGAATCAACGACTCACATTAACTAGTGGAGGCTGACAGTTTTGTATTTTTCTTCGATTTCTTTGTATTATATTTGTATGTTGTTTTATTGTTCATTTGATATATTGATGTTGTGACTATCTATATGCCCTATATTATGATTGATAACGTAAATTATACTTACATCTCAATTGACTATACAGATGTTATTAAACATTAAGTTCCCATTCAATATCTAAATGATTATTTGTTAATTAAATCGCGTATGTTATTCTTCTTCTACTTTTAAATCTCATTAAATACAAGTACTGACAGTTATTACACGTCATACATAATTTGTATTCTTGAAACTACACAGCATCAAATTAAAGCCAATCAAAGTGAAATAAGACTGGATTAAATTTAATTAAACACTTGTTTGTGAAGAGATTGTCAAAGTTGTAGACATCTAGGCGTTTATACATTATATATGCATGTAAATTGTAATGCCAACCTACAACGGCAAAGAAAAATCAAAGCAACATCGGACACCATTCTAAACCATCACTGAACTACATAGCACTTCAGTGGGCTTAGAAATTGATTAATTAATTAATTAATGTTAGGTAATTAGGCAAGAGCTTTCATATTCCTCCACCAGATATAGAGCTAGGCCTAAGGAATACTGTATAGTACACGATGCACTACGGTATCTGAGCACACAGCCATACAAATCATTAAAATAACTTTCTTCAATCACTTTTTTTCCTAACATTTTCTCATCTCAATCATGATAACATAAAGATCAATCACAGAGAAGAAATATAATGATTTAACAACTCACTAGAAGTTCTTAGAATGTTCTTATAGACCACTTTTATAAAGTTACAAAGGAGCTCAGCTAAGACATTACAGACTCAAGTATTCCTAAACTTGTTTTTGTCATTCTTACCTCAAAAGAAAACTCTCTATTTGAGATATATCATAATAGACTAAGTATACAGAAAGCAGAAGTCAAAACATACAAACTCAACTCAAAACACAGTTTTCAATGGACATTTCCCATTTAACAATAACACTTTTTCATGTTTTATAATCATTTTAAAGTCATTACAGTAATGTTGTAGGTTACCCCCCCCCCCCAGCTCCATCTCCCCACTCACAGATATGTAATGAAATTATAGTACATCTACCAATCGGATATCACTGAATCATCTACTAGTTCTTCATTGTACCACACAGATCAACTTCAAACTCAACACATTATCTGAATCACACACACACACACACACACTATGAAGCAAGAACAGACAATTCCAGTAACAGATAAACTTAACATAGTAGCTGCATGTCAAGGCTCATTAATATTAAACTATCACAGAAATAATACAACCTAATTCCATAACAATAATACCTAACTTCACATAAGAGTATTATCAATATTATTTATCAATATAATCTTGATCAACTCTTAAGAACTAAACAAAACTAGTTTATTAAAAAACCCTACTCATTTACCTACAAAGTACCATAAGACATAAAGGATCATCTTCTGACACATAATTATCATTATAGGTATTAGCACTTTATCAGACAACATCCACTGGTATAAAGCTAAATAAGAGATAACATGTCCAAAATATATAATAATGTATTAATGTCACATCTCAGACTACATGAAGTCAACATCCTAATACTGAACTAAGACCACACCCGGGATATAAATTATTTAATATGAAGGCCCTCTATATCTAACAGTCTCCATTTGGTTCCAGTGTGTGTTAAGCTTTAGAACTAAGTACAAATAATAGACGTCTAATTGTCTAATAAAAGACGCAGAATGTCTAATACTCTACAAAATGGAGTGTACTTCTCTTATATCTTGTATATTTTAGCCACCAAAACTCAATGATATCAAACATTACCAGACAACATATAATTAGCCATTTATCATATAATATTAACAAAACATTGAAGTTTGTTGGTCATCTTGTTTGTTTTCTGTATACTGCTAAGTGTGCATGTTGTAGGTGTAGGTGACAGTCCATGCAAACATTAATATACTAATTCATATAGCTTTAATTAGTCAATACTAAAATGAGAACATGCTTATTCAATTAGTTCAATACTACTTCTTGTACAGAATAACTCAATGCAATTGACAACTAAATTAATATTTTATCTTAGCTTAAAGAAAAAATGTCATAATTTAATATACCACTATCTCTAGTCTTGAAGAAACACAATTATAAAATACTGCATAGTGTTCTTATAGTTCCAGTGATGAAGTAAAGGCAAGCAAATTTAACTCAGTATATCTTTATAAAACTAAATCTTTAGTTTAATTTCTAAAGATAACCAGCTTTAAGCTTAGCCTGCACTTCCTCATCAACTTACCATAACCACGTTAATATATTAGGTTATATAAACATGCA
The DNA here is from genome assembly GCA_025642065.1 of Paralvinella palmiformis. Taxonomy (NCBI): domain Eukaryota; kingdom Metazoa; phylum Annelida; class Polychaeta; order Terebellida; family Alvinellidae; genus Paralvinella; species Paralvinella palmiformis. The sequence goes on along the minus strand of JAODUP010000425.1, from coordinate 308,098 downwards.
CCTATCAACCATTACTGGTCATTAAAAGCATCCTGTTAATTAATAAGCAGAAAATTTGGCAGATCAGACAAATAACTAATAACATGGTGAAACATCTACCATAAACAGCCTTCAACACTATCTCTCCCTCCATCATTAAAAAATAATGATCTAATAAATACAGTGATAAAACACCTGATTGTTAATAAATTGGGAAGAAGACCACGTGATGGCTGACCAGTAACAGTTGAACTAAGTGACATACTAACATATAAACCAGAACAAGACACATCTATAACATAACACTGATATTAATATTATCATATCCTAGGAAAGACTTCAAATAATAGTGTAGACTTTTGTATATAAATAATAAAATCTGTTAAATTCACATTAATCACATTAATTAAATGTTACTCAGTTATTACACCAAATAATAAAATAAATTCTGGCATATTTGATCACCAACAATAATTACAAGCACTACACCATCATGTGTTATGTTTGAGATGTGCCTTGTTTTGATGTATATTTCATGTAATCATTTTATACAGTCAATTAAACAATAAAAGTACAAACCTGATGTTTCTGATTCTGCCATTCCTGCGAGTCACCGAGTTCATTTTGAGAATGCTGCAACCAGGACGTGTCCCCTCCGGATCCACCAGGAAATGAACCCGGCACAGCACCCGGTAATCCTGAATCTCTGGCCAACTGATCCAATGAAAAGCCAACCCCAGCAGTATGCGACGTTCCTGGCTGAGATATTAATGTCATACCATTATCACTATGTTCAGTCCTATTCAGCGAGCTCTGATCTAATGAGCTACCCTGAAATGTGTCAAGAAACTGTTGATCATCAATCTCCTCTTTTATCACAACGATGTCTTCTTCCTTCACTTGTCTGACATCTGAATGTTTGTTTAATCGTTTTGTCGCTGGTTGTACATCACTGCTCGTACCATCATTATATTCCTGACTAGTGTTGTGTAGTTGGTCACCTTCAGCCTGCGTTGATCCAGAATCTAGATGCCTTCTTTTCTTCCGTCTCTCATGCTTCGGTGATTTGTAGCTATCTTCACCTTCAGTCCCATTGCTCAATAGTGATGTCTGTTCTAGTATATCTTCATTTCCATCTCCAGTACCAACACCTTTGTCTGATACCAATTCCTTGATTGGAATTAAAAACACTTCACCTTTGTCCAGTGTGACACCCAAAAGGCCCTCAACACAGAACTCTTCACTATATTCCAGGCCATTTTTACACAACAGTGTCACTGTATCTCTGACTAAAGCAATTAACCTTTCTTGGTAAGCCTTAGCCATTGTGAACACTCTCCTTGTTGAAGCACCAACTACAGAGTGACGTTCAATGAGATCTGAAATAAACAATGATACTGTAGCTAGTAAAAAAAAACCTATATCAGTATATGTCTATACAGTTACAAGTGAGCATATCTCATTTAGGAAAGACTCACACAGAATAAAAAACAATATACCAATAATTATATCTAACTTGAAGATTAAACAGCTTTTCTTTGAAATCCTTGCAAATTCAAATACCATTAGGTAGCAAAGCTAACTGATAGTCAATCCTTCGAAGTACCACAATGTTTCTTTTAATTAAACCTACATTTATTGGGTTGATTTTTTCAATATTAAGCTTTATTAATTCATTATGTATCAAAAGATCAGCTAATGAAGTATGGAAATATAGAAGATCAACAAAGAATTGACTAATTATAAGGAACCACATAATTTGGAAAACTTCACAAGTGGTCTTTCAATACTCAATAACTCAAAAGTATTCCTCTATATTGTAACAAATCGTCAGATGATGTATTTATAAAAACTCTACATTGCATAAATATTAAACAGTAAAAGACCTGATATAGACCATAATAATCAGTTTGTATAGAATACCCATGGACTGGACTTAGACTGTAGGTGTTGTTCAATGTTGTGCTGATATATAGTACCTGCTAGTGCTAGGTTGTTCAATGAGGAGGAAGCTCTTCCTCGTGGAACAGATGAGGACATAGAAATTCCCATCACCACTCAAATATAACTGTACAAAACATTTCAATCACAACATGATTTTATTTTAAATCTAAGAATCACCTAGACCAATATTCAGTATGATAATGAATTTCTAATGTCATGTCTAAATATGATCTGGTCACATACTTGTGACCCAATTTTAACATAAACCTAGGTTACAAGTACGAAACTGTATGTTGTCATTGTTTAGTCTCAAAGCTGGTCACATAATAATAATAATATATTATATTTATATAGCACCCTATTCAGCTATTTAAAATATTATTATCCCTGACTCAGACCTGTTTCCACCCAGCACCCATCTCAACTGCCAAGGGAGTATATAACGCATACTGACATTATAGGTGCAAAGTGTTAATCAAACACATAGCCATCGCATCCTGTCAGGTACAATTTTTTTTAGGGATGAGTGAATCAGTCGTCACGTGATAGCATTGCAGCTCACAGAGCCTTGAACCTGCGACTGTTCGGCTACGAGTCCTACACTCTAACTAACTGTGCTATCATGGCTCGACATAATGGGATTGATTAAGGAGACAGTGGGAAGACAGCAATTATATTACACTGGTCCCCCCAATTTACATTCTCTTGGCATTTTATTAATACAGTGTTACATGTACTATTAGGCCATTGTTTTTTCAATACTTGTTTTACAAACCTCTTGATCACAGTTGAAACCTGTAACCGGGAAATAAAATAGACTTTTATTCTTTTTAATGTTATTTTCGCGCCAACCCGCCTGAACACTGAAAGTGGATTAGGCTACCACTCAGCCTAATCCAAGATGGTGACAGGTCAGTTCAACTTCAAAATTATTTCAGTTATTTCTACAGCAAACCTAGAAATCATGTAAATTTAAACTAATTATAACTCCCCCCTCACCCAGAAACACATAAATAGATCGAACTTTGCACAATGGAAAATATCACCATCATAAGACTAGGGTAAATAAAAGAATGTCTACGGTAACCTTATCATGGCGATATTTTTAAAAATGAAACCTCACCAAAAAAACATTGAACCAGCAATCAAAGAGTGAAGTGCTGCCTGGACATAAAAGTACTGACTGGATGATGTGAGTTTTCAGAATGACTCTCTAATGGACACTAGTTCACACAAGTATTTTGGTGCCATACCATTAATAGATTTATAAGTTATTAATAAAATCTTGAAATGTATACGCTGTCTAACAGGTAGCCAAAGTAGTTTTTGAAGAATTGGGTGATATGATCATATATTCCAGTATTTGTCACTATGTGTGCTGCACTATTCTGAATTCGCTGAAGGCCAGTAATGTTATAATCAGATATGCTAAATTACAATAGTCTATACAAGACTTTAATCATATTAGTGAGAGTTCTTCTTGTTGTTTGGTGAAATTGAATTTCAGGCTGTTTATATGAACACCAGGGTTGATAAAATATTTTTTAATTTTAAATCAGATTTTGTTTTATTATTTCTGACACAAATGTACTAGTGGAATGGACCTGTCTCTCCCTTACAGTTTACTATGCTGACCATGAGATGAGAATAGTTTTTCAGTATATGTTCCATGGCCTTGTCTGTTTCCTCAACACATAAATCATTGCCCCAATATCGAGGATCTCAGGTCATGACACTTACTATTGAGATCCACTTGTCCTGTAGGACAAGTGCTGCAAAATGTGACTTGTCCCATCTGAAATTTACTTGTCCCAACAAACTTCCACAATATCACCGAATTACGTGAAGTTACAATTTATTAGCAGCATTGAATAAAGAATGGTGTTTTTGTTTGTTGTATATTTTTTTGTGAAAGTGGATGTAAACACAAGCACATGGAGGTAAAGTGGATGTAAACACAAGCACATGGAGGCAAAGCGGTTGTAAACACAGGCACATGGACTGAAACCTCCGTGACCAGGTGACATTAACGAGGCAACCACGATCAACTTTACGCTGGCTAAACAACCGCAGACATTGATAACGCATGCTGATTAGTTTCAATCATTTAGCAAACTTCCGGACGGTGATCTGGGGAAAATGACAAATAAATTGAAATGTCAAGAAATGATGAATAAACAGTCGTTTTTGATTTGCCTCAGTTTACTTGGGACGATCTACTTGTCCTGGACAAGGGTTAATGTCCTGCCCTGGATCTAACAGATTGGCTAAAAAATGGGAATCTGTCATTGCTTGATTGTAATGGTTCTTTATATGTTTTAGGATGGTGATAGGTTGATCATCTTCTTTGAATGTTTTCTCCAGGTCCTTCCAGATCTGTACAATCTCACAAGTATAATATTGTACACAATCAAGTGCCACTTCTACATTTCACTTGATACTGATATTTTTGACTTTGTTGGCAATGTACGTCATATTATAATGGGTACAGAATGTGGTTTCATCTATCAGTCTATTCACTCTCTTGTGTGGCTCATCTCCAGTTGGGTGAGTGATTATCCAAATTAATGTGGGGATCTCGGGATGAGTCATATATCAACTTGATATGCTGTGGTCATGAGGGCCCACTACTACATGCTATAACTTATAAGTTGTGTTTTTATACTAGTATGTGGCTGTATTGTACATGTATGAAATCTACGAATAGCCAATTAATATTTAACAAATGTCTATGGCTAGCATAGGATATAATTTGCAACAATAATTTAAAATATATCAAAATAAAAAATTTGCATTATTGCGAATTAAATCACAGCCAAATTATAAAAAGCATGAATACAATCCAGATTTAAAATCAAAACCAGTGATTTTTTGTGTGATTTAAATCAAATCAATCACTGATCAAACCAAGATTACCATAGGTGCGGGTGATTAAGCTGATACTTTGAATCAATATTACCCCTTTTTTTAAATCGGCTTAATGGCTGGTGCAATTTGAGTGTCAAGAAATTCAGTAGTTAGCAGCCGTCTAGACTCTAGACTAGTCTAGATCAATATAGCAGTGATGGAGTCAAAATAGAAGTGAAAGAATTAAGTTGATGACAATAATTTTTGTAATTGTGGATAAATATCAGCATTGGATTTAAGGCAGCATTAAACCTATTGTTAGCATGGTATGTGCTGTAAACTGTTGACAACTTTCTCAAGAGAATTGCTTTCTTTATGAAATATGTTACAGCATTTTCTATGCCTTAAACCTGTTTTCAGCAGGGCAGTTTTTACTGGTAAAAACCACCCTGCCAACCCTGATAAATATACTTATTTAGTAACTTTTGTTGGTCTCAGTAGCACATTTCACAACTTGGCTGTGTCTGTAACAAGACAACTCATTCCCAAATGTGTTGTTTGGTGGCATAGACTAGGTATCCCAATAGACGGGTATAAAGGTGTGTTCAGATGCTAAATCTGTTGGTTTTACCATTTATTTGTCCAGCATTTTTTTCATATTTATATCTGAGCTATGTTAACAAATTTTAAACAAAACAAAAAAGGGACATCTGAAAGAGAAATATACAAACAGTAGTTTGATATATATTATGGTCAATCGCCAGAGCTCATATTTGTGTGACCCACTGCAAATCGCGCCATCTTGAATTCTACTCAGAAATACGAAGGTTACAATTTATTGACAGTAAGGGATACTTATTTAAACCTCTGCTTTGTGGACTGTAACGGGTATGTACTTTATTATCAGTTATTATTTAATTTTAGATCAGTTTGAAGTCAGAGACACCTGCTGTAGAAATACTTTGTAAAGTTAAAATTGAGCAATAATTCGGCAAACGTAATCACAAATATTATAAATAATGTCAACATATATAAACGATCACCCACATATTAAATAATCCAGTTCAAAATGCCGATTAATCAACTTTTAATCACCTGAGGGCGCTGCCATTTTGAACCTAGACAGAGACTGGACGTTCCTGAATGCTTACGTCACATCAGCGTATCCGGTTGACTTGACGTATGTAGAGCCCATATAAAAATGAGCTAAGAATTATTCCAGAACAAAACGGCATTATCTTGTTAAAATTACATCATGAATGATATACAACCTTATGACTTTGAGCTAGAAGGAACATGACAAGAGGAAGATGATTCAAAATGGCTCAGAAATTAACGCTCAAGAGGAACTATTATCTGCTGCAGTCTAGAGAGTGCCCATGTGATGTCACAGCATTTCAGTTCGCTCTCTGGCTCACAAGTGTGATGTTCAATGATGGGTTTTTTTGCCATTTCATGCATTCATCACCTAAAATACTTCAGGGAAAAGTTAAGATTAATGGACCTATGGTGCTGACTTATAGTGCTCAATAACTGTATTTATATGCTAACTTTTTCTTTATTTCTTCCGCCATGCAATATTCAACTGGAAAGGTTAAAATATACGTAATACTAAGCCATTTTAACATACTACTAAAAAACACCTAAACAGTGGATTATAAACAGATACACATTGTGAGGGTGACTTACTTTCTCAGGCAACATTACTTAAAGAAATGAAGTGTAGAACTAGAAGTGATGACATAAAAACAAACGTAGAGATGACAAACTATTTTGAATCAAAGAAGCAAATTCCCATTTTAACAGACTGAGATTTGTGAATGCAGTAATGTATTATCCGACAGTTAAAATAACATTTGCTGCAATGGTACTATTTTTTTCTTTCTTAAATCATTGTCAGTAAATTTATAATAAATTTGCCTTTCTAATTGTTCATATAGGTAAATCAACCACCAGATTTGACTATATAATGTCAGGTTTATATTTGAAGAAAAAATATTAAAACAAAATCTTTCTAAGATCCTACAGAAAACAGCTTCCACGATATGAAAAATGCTCTCTGAATGGCAAAAGATGGAAACCCTCAACCTTTCTTAACTTGCCTCATAGTGCTGTAAGTACACATAGGGTATCCCAAATTTTAAAATATCAAGTCTACCTTTGACGGATACAGATAATTGTAGAACAGATTTATGCAAATTATGATAATTCCAATGGGACTGATTATTGATATTTTACAGCCACTTTTGTACACATGATAGGCTAAATGGGCTGGATAATTTCAGTAGGAGTACAGAGGTTATAAATATATACATCAATTACACAATATGTACAAATACACAGAAGGCAAAAGTATTATTACATAAAAATATTTGTAAGCTCCATGATTCTAAATTCTTGGTAATTCTGAGATAACACTGCAGTAAGGAGAAAGCTCAATTAACATAATTTCATTACCCAAATGTAATTACATGTCTGTGCATGTATCATCAGGTTAATGTCACTGAAAAAAAGAGCCAAGTTGACACTGCCTTTTTTTATTTGTTTTTTTACATTGCAAAATTATTATAAATAGCACATGACGCAGGTAGATCTAGTACGGACAGGCAACATGCAAGCAATGCTGCGTTAAAGTTGAAAACTATAAAGGATTCAGGCATCATTTTCTAAGTGTGAAAAGTCACCAAAATATTAAGACTAAGAGTATCTACTAGATCTAGATCCCTATCAGAAAAATGGGTGAGAAGACTATGTTTATAATTACTATTAATAATTAAAGTATTATTATATAATTATAATATATGACAATAATTATATGTGAATGTTTGTTCCTATCATATGTAGTGTGTTAAACGACCTGTACTGTGACCTCTGGAGTACACTATTATACTACTTATAAACCTGTGGTAGAATATTTCACTATTAATAAACATTATTTTTATATCTCAACAAGACATACACGCAGACACGGTAAATCCATTTTACGGTGAATGGACGCCGCCAATGTCGCAACTTGAAATTAGGTCAGATATACATAAATGATAAACCTTACGCCTAAAACCATCAATTACTGCTACAAAGGTCAACAAGTGAAAGCCTACATGACCTACACCGAGGCATTAGCTACAATTTAAGTAATATCTATTAATAAAGGTGACGTAAATAATAAATAAATCAAATATTTCATAGGGCAACAACCACCACTAAAATTAAGCCTGCAAATTGCACATGCGCGCCGACGCCATATCTGCTCAGACCGCTGTTTCTGTTATGACTGAAAAATCAAAAAAATACACTAATCTCCGCAAACAGAAACAAAACCATGTTTCAGTTACCTTTTCATACTAACCTATATGTAGTTGAGCGTGGTTTTACATTAAAAGTATGTCCAGATTAGCTTAAATTTGATCCCAATGTTCTTACAATGGACAAAGCAAAACTCAAAGAAATGCCACTCTCCTTTTGGTTATAGTTTTATTCGCTAGGGGTCAGTAAACTACATATTTATATTACTCGCTAGAGGCGCTTGAGAAGTTCTTGTGCCATTTATATAAAAACAAGTTATTTCTCCAAAATTATGCATTTGTAATAGTTTTTGCGGATTAAAGGTTAAATCGTTTCCCTTGCTTTCATGTTATATCAAACCAGTGATTTTTCCCGGTTAAACAAATAGATATGTGAAGAACAAATTATAATAACATACCTCAATCATCATATAGACCGCCCTCTATCACTCTATACCTTGATACCATATATACGGAATTTAAAGGCAATGCTTGTTAGTGAGCTCCGGTGGCCTAGTGGTTAAGCACCCGGCACTTGGTGCCAACGGTCGCAGGTTCGAACCCCGTAAGAGGTCGAAACTTTTCCAGGGATTCATTTCTCGGCTCACTACATCGTGGGTGGCTGACCACGTTAAATGGCGCTGCCGTCTCCACTGAATTATTTAAAATGAAGGGGGACGTTAAAAATCCCCTGAGGACGTAAAACACTCTGGCAGTGACCACCCTCAGGGTATTTCGGCTCCATCTTTCCGTACTGCTCCCCTGTGAGTGGTGGGGGAGGAGATTTCTCAACCACTCCAACATAGAGGCTGTGCTGATTAAGCGACAGCCTGGGGATTCTCCCCGAACAACAAAACCAATGCCTGTTACCATGCTGTGCCAAACAAGCGACAGCCTGGGGATACTCCCCGAAATACAAGCAAGCAAACAAGCAAGCAATGCCTGTTATCGTATTCCGGTCCTTCTGTGTTGTATTTCTTGAATGTATATCTCATTTTAATCCTGCCAATCTATAGCGCTCCCCTTTCCAAAATGTATCCAAATTTGATTTGAAGCTGTTTAGACTATGTACAGCCGAGGTCGGCAACTTACAGATCCGGCCCGCGGCGGTATTTTGTGTGGCCCGCGACACCATTCTGGTGTTTATAGTATTTGTGGATTTTAGAATATTTTTAAAGTATTGAGATTCCCATATCTCTTTTAACTCACATAATGGTTTTGGCCGTCACTGACTGCGTAATTATCACAACAACCAGTTCACTAATACTTACCCCGGCCTGTTAAACTGTCCTTTGCTGCAGAGAAGGCAATAGACTGATGGACCTTTTCAAAGTCCTCGTTCGATGCCATACTGATTTTCTGTTTTTAACATTTTAGAAACGAATTAGTTCGTTGTGACTAAAAACATGATCAAGAGTGACTACTATTTGGGGGCGAAATCGTGGACAGGATTTTCTATTCCCTAAAATGAACATTAGCACCTCTGTCATCGTCTGAATAACAAAACCACGCAAATTATATTAAAGCGGGCCCTCTCCAAAATAAGCGAAAGGTAGTTGACACTGAAGTGACTGAACCTCTTGTTTTTAATGAAAGCTGAACACATCATTATCTGTTCGTTTAGTATGCAGATAAGCCTGTGTTCCTCGTACGCAATGAATCCGTTGCCGTGAATAAAGAGTAGAACCTTAAGGTCCATTACCAGTCGAAACACGCGACCAAATTGTTTCTCTGAACAGGTTTGCATTTACATTAATTTTACACTTGTGTATAGTATGCACCTTCTTGCGTTTAAAAATATATGTTGCCCACTGGCTTATTCCAAATTGCACTCTTCTACCAATACAGTTCGAAACAAGTTCATGTATTGGTGACATTTGGTCTCAGATGCTCCGAAACCGCTTAATTTTGAAAGGCTGTCTTTAAACAACTTCTGCCTGTGGGGTGGGTATCTAGGACGCTTTGGCCAACGGATGTTTTATTTGTTATTTTATTAATACAACTTCCAGTTAGGAGATGAATACAGTAACCTGCACAATAGTATTGAAGAGACATACAGTAAAATACACAATCAGGATCCCAAACCATATATAATTTAAACAATTAACAAGGACATAGAAGTAAGTTAATATATGCCACTATATAATATATGTAACTATGATAAGGCATGGAGAATTAAAGTTTAGTTAAATACAGAACCGACATCAAAACATTAACATTTGATAATTTTGTTAATCATTTCTAGTTCACACATACCTACAAATAATATCCCCGAATTTCTTCATGGAATTTCATACAATCTTCGAGCTGTTAAAGCCAATATCTAACTGTGATTGTTAAATAAATGTCATTAATGTACATTTTGAGATAAAAAAACAAAAGATATTATATTTGTTCGCTTGTTATATATATTTTTTTTTAAATTTGGCCAAAAAATAGTTGGCCAAAATGTCCGTTGGACAAAACGGCCGCCAAGCGGGAGGGGGACATCCTCCCACTCCCATCCCACTCTACGCTTCGCGCCTCATCATGCCCCAAATATCATGCCCCAATATAAATATTTATCAGTAGAATTATTTTACACAAGTAATTATACATATCCCCTGATCAACGAACTTTCAACGGAAAAAAATTGGGTTTAGACAAAATCTTAAATATTATAATATGTACTGGTCTAATAGAAAATAATATTTCTTATTCGTTCGTTATTAGTTGAATCGACCTTTCACCTATATTTAACTGAAATGTACTGAATCTATATTGCCTTATTTTGTATGAATTAGAGTTTATTATTATATAAATTGTGGCGGTATACAAAAATGATAATCAATTCAAAGTGGATGTATAAAGCGAGTTATCGGTTTATTAGCTACACAGTCCAATTACTTAGCTCTAACTATTGCTAAGAGTACCACGATGAAGAAGTTCTTCAGAAAACACAATCAAATTGTAATAAGTAATTAAGACACTATCTGGTATTATCATAGCTCATAGTTAAGGGGCAGGCTTTTAGGTACTCCCTCATGTATATATATATATATATGTGTGTGTATGTGTATGTGTGTGTGTGTGTGTGTATGTGTGTGTGTGTGTGTGTGTGTGTGTGTGTGTGTGTGTGTGTGTTTTTAGGGTACATAGTAAGAGGCAACAGGCACAGAGCATCAACATATCTAAACATCCTTCGAAACCTACCTCCATAAATCTAAATACAACTATACACACATTAATCTAACATATTTTTTTATTTTTTTATTTTATTTTTTTCTTCAGATGCTGACCTCAGCTTTATTCTGGGTTCGAACAGTTTAAACATGTCATACATCTTGCCCCTCATACTGCAACTCATACTGCAAGAAAAACTGAATGTAAAAAGCTAAAACAAATTCCAGCTAACATTGAGACGATTTACATATCCGCATATTTCGTCAATGTTTGCTCTCATGACTGGTGAGACATTACACATGTCTCAGCAAGAAAAGTCGCCAGTCTGAAGTCAGTCCCCTGAAGAAACGTCCACAGTTTGAATTCACGGTTCGAGATTCTCTGCCTGTGCCTTATTATACACAGCTAAAACACACACACACAATATATATATATATATATATATATATATATATACTCACTTCTATATAAAAATCACATTCTAAAACATATTTACAATTTATGTCTATGAATCATATATGATCATATATGATCGAAACTTAACAAATATAAAATGTTATTTTTAATTATGGGATATTGTCTTTACCCATCATCTCATATCCAACTTAACTGTACCTCATCACATATGAGGGACCTCAAGAGGATATTTTTTCCATATCTAAAACATATATATACCGGATAATTGATAGTTGAGTGCCCTAAATAAGCAGGATACTGTATGTATTATGATATTGTGACACACCTACTACACCAGTACCATTTAAATTAACCCCGAACAAAAACAGTTCTAGAGACAGGCATGGTTGGGTACAGATACGTCAACAAGAACAATTTTTATTACGATAAATAATATTACAACCCCCCCCGCCCCTCCCCCCGGGAGAATTACTCTATTTTGACACGAATAACCTTCAAAATAAACAGCACTCACTGTTTTGACCTAAATATATTAAAGGTGACCAAACTACAATTATATTAACTGTATCAGAAACAAATACGTCAGTACTTGGTCAGTATCCCTTTGATCTGATATGACATTCTTCACCTTAAACACTGTTTTTATTTCACCTCAGCAGTCCTTTGGTATGTTTATAAATCCCATTACAAAGAGTGATAGCGGACAGGAGAGAGTATTATAAACTGACAAATTATGACAGTCGTTTAATTGATCTCCCGATGTTTCAATGTCCCGGAGAAGTCAGATTTGTCTATTTAAATATGATTAAAGAGATAAACATAGGGGGGGGGGGGGTTAAAGTATCAGATATCTTTACTGAGATGGTTCTATCACATACGCTGTTACAAACATAATTAGGTCGTGACACAGATAATATCTTTACAATCTAGAGTAAACCATATATCAGTTATATATAGCTTATTATCCAAAAATAAATAAATGAATAAAAATAGGTCAATATAGGTCAACAGAGCTTTAATTTATTATTCCGCACAAACAAAGTTTTAATTAAAAGTAACACAAACATAGTTCTGTGACAAGCTTTTTGTTTATGAGTAAAAAAACACAATTGATCGTAAACTGCAGTGAGAAAATGTTTATTTACGAGAAATAAAAACTGTCCAACATCCTCATCTATCTTGTCTTCAATTATTAAACCAATTCTATTTGTTGAGGATGTGATATCACCCAGACACGTAACGCTTCGCTGGACCACGTGACAGCTGCCACATTCAGCAACCAATCAGAAAACGGAATATTTTCTTGACGCATTCTAGAAACTAGATAATATGATGCCATCATATTAAATAATTGTTGTCATTACACAGAAAAACCATCACTTGTTTATCCATTTTATGGTGTTTTTTTTTTAACATTCTTAAATCAATGTATTTCACACAAAGAAAACAATATGATAAATCTGAAAAGGATACCGACAACCGAAGAATTACTATTACGTGTATTGGTACATTGTAAACAGGCCGGCGTAATTAACTAAGTGATCACCTGATAATGTTTAATTATCATGAAAGGTCTGAACTGTGTAAGTTTTGCGCTCACTCGGTCTAGTGTCAGCACAACATGTCTAGTGTTAAAATAGTTTATTAGACCTGCAGGTTCAGTAAGGCTACAGGTTGGTTTCACCCACTGTATGTATGTGTGTGTGTGTGTCTGTATGTGTGTGTGTGTGTGTGTGTGTGTGTGTGTGTGTGTGTGTGTGTGTGTGTGTGTGTGTGTGTGTGTGTGTGTTATAATACAGTGGTGGGTACAAGTTTACTTGTGTGGGCTTTTTTTGTTTGTCTGTGTGTTCGCAAAACGATTCTGACTTAACTGGTTGTGAGTATGACATTGGTTGGGACAAGGATGTTTACTCATAAAATTCGTTATTTATTATTCTTAACTCACTGTTAGTTATATGGACCGAAGACCGAAGTAGCCCTCAGCAGCAGCAAGCTCTAATGTTTGCAATAATAGCAGGTATTTCACTCAGGCCAATAGCACATTAGTTTCGGAGCACATGTCAGTGTGTGTGTTTTTCAGCCGTTTGGAATAAGGCACTGGCACAGAGAATCATATAAATAACTGGCAAAGTCAAATAGCACCACCATTCTATTAATTTATAAAAATATTGAAATATCTATAACAAAATTAATTCACTAATAATAGAAGTGAATTAATTTGTTTCGCAAATGTAATTGTATCAAGAAATGGCAAAACAGGAACTCAGAAACATTTTAAATAAAAAAGTATCCAAATAATGATCCACATTTTTTTTCCTCACAAATATTGATACGCCATATGCAAATAATAATCCTCCGTCTAAATTCTCGGCTGAATGATTTATAGGACAAAAATGTGAATTAAGTATGTTTTGGGCTCCAACAAACCAATATATGAAATTTCAACATCACATCAGACTAAACACAGAAAATAATCGAAATTTGCTTAATAATATAAACTCTGATCTTGAATTATTATCAGAATGGTTCGAGCAAATAAAATATCTCTGAATATAAAGAAAACATATTATGTTGTATATTTTTAATACTCTAGGCAATTAGATGAACGACTGATGAATAAAATTTGTTTATTGATGCTAAATTAGAATGACATGGAAACATGAACTACATTAAAATAAGTTGAACAGTTCATTATATCCGATAAGAAAAATAATAAACTACATTATATTATTTAATAAAATATCCATATATTAATTATGGTGTATATATCTATTAGTTTCAATATATAAAACATATGTGGACCGGAGTACAGTACAATGAGCATACTAATAATGTATTCAAACAAATAAATATCAAACTGATTATTTATATCAACTGCAAATAACCAAATATATATGTATCATATTTATCTTCTTTAAAAAACTAAATTCAGCCCCCTCTCACAACTTTATATCAAATGAAAGTCTAGTAAGGGCGCCTTGTTAAATATACACTATTATTATTATTATTATTATTATTATTATTATTATTATTATTATTAAGCCGCATGAGTCCAGACTTAATTCCAAAAGAAATTACTTATAAAAAACAATGAATTCATTTACTAATCAGTTTAAGAAGATATTCTATCTTTCCACAATTTATCCAGATGTATTGTGTTTTTCCTGATATTTTGTGACATATTCCCCTGTCTTGTGTAGCCCTAACGATTCTAATGGCTATGTGACACCTCTCTCCAAACATAACAGTTTTGTTCAGATTTATTCTTAATTATATCATTTTATTATGTAAATATGTTCTGAATAAATATATCGTATCGAAGCTCGCTAACTCCCTCCAAGAACTGGGCAATATTTGTTTCTGACATGATATGGAGTTGTACTCAGTCTGGATCTGGTTTCCTAAACTAGACTTCTTGGAGTATACTTCCACAACCTACTTATTCTTTCTAATTGTCAACTTTATATAAATCTGTGTAGCCATCTTGACCTATTTTATTTTAACTCTCGTTATTTTTAATGACTTCCCAGTTATACTAATATAGCTAGTTATTAGTATGGATGATTGATAGTCGATGTTTTACGTCTACTTTTGTACACAAAGTCACCTTTTTCAATAGCAGACGACGTCGTCTATTTTACAGTCCCTCGTCGTCTATTTTGTCGGCAGATAATCGGTCAGCTACTCTGGTTTTGGAGAAAAGGTGGCCTAGAATGTACCAAAATACTCCATTTTCCAAACTTTTCAGGGAAGAACCACTAACACCCCGCTTCTAATGGAGAAGGGCCACTACTATGTTAGTTTGACTACCACTACCCCACAACCAGGCTGTCATTACACACACACATACACACACACCTCGCACTCACGTGACACCCCCTCCAGTAACGTCGCGACAACAATGACGTCACGGTGTTTTTATAGGTCAACTCAAGTAAGCTGTTGCCTACTTTTTGTAAAGAGTCATCTACTCTATTTTCTACACTAAAGGTTTAAAGTAAACTAAATGGACCGAATGACCACCCAAAGTAATGAGACGAAATGAAACATGAAACATCCGTCAGACATGTACACGCCGAGATTTGAACTCAGATGGTTTGAGATTGACCAGTTAGAGCACGGAGACACCCTTATTAGTATGGAAGTCTGAGATTTGAGATTATTATCATATTGCATTTATTAATGAAGCCAACATTAAAAGTTAATTGACATTTCAATTTAATAATCTAAAACGTGAAAGACAATTTCGATAAAAAACATAAATTGTAAATATTGTTATTATTCTTAAAGTGTGAAATAATATATTATGTAATACACTAATATATATACTATAGAATAATGAAAAACATCTGTTACTTTGTTTCCTGATATGTTCTTCTATCATTTGTATATCTGACTATTATATCAATCGTATTAACCGAATTTAGAATAGTGCAGCTAGATCGATAATGATAAATACTCATCAACAATGTTCTTATCACCGCGTTTTTTTCCTCAAAAACTAAAAACATTCGCTACCTGTTAGACACCGATTGTTTGGTTTTAAAAACAACTCTTTCAACTTATACAACTGGTATGACAACTGGATACCTATCTGAAATGGTGTCCTCCCAAAAACTCAGATAATCCACTCATATACTATTATAGATATATGTATCTAGCCTCAAATAAGATGATGATTGTGTATTTATTATAACTTCCACTTTATAGAACAATTGGTCGGTGGTAATTAATAAACATAATGTTGATCGTTTAAATATCCTATTGAGTTTGTACTTATTTCGGGTATCACTGTACAGTGTCTTTATTATGTATTTATACTTACCTATAGTTATCATCAAGGTGTATTATACAATGGTATCTAACCAATTAGTCACCCTGTTATATATGTGTCAGTTTAAACTTTTCAATATTATGAGTATCTAACTCTTGAGTAAATGATATATACTGAGGACATAATTAGTAAATAATCTGTTAAAGAAACAATCCAGAAATATAAATATCCAAACGGCCTCCAAAATAATTTTACAATTACTGTTTTACACAATTATATTAATTATAATGTTCAGGTTTTTTTTTTACATTTCCTAGTTTCTTTCCTTTTTTTTTATATATTTAAATATTAATTATTTATAGTTATACACTTTTTCTGATGATATTTGGACTAAAATGGTTCCATTGATATATCTGTTATTTCATTTGATATCTTCATACACGGAGTACTTATATTACAGCCTGTTAAAAACTCACGTCAATCCTTCAATACGACTAAATGTAAAAATCACTCGCCCACAATATCGAGTTTAAATCACTGATATAATATTCAGTTTTGGTCAACAATTAACCTAGATCTATAATTCAGTTAGATTATTCTAACTGTGTCATATTTAGCTCTAACAAACCCAAAACTAATAACAAGACAACAATTTTATGTCACCTCTAAAGAGGTATTATTATAATCATATATAAGCCAACACTTCGGTTTATATATTACATAAAATGGCAGACGATTTATAAGAATAATTTATAACATAAACCTTAGATCCAATTATTCCTGCTAAACCAGCTATGAAGCTTCAGTCAAAGGTCTTAGGTGCGTTAAGAATAACATTAATTGACCAATTAATATTTGATCCTATTGTTTTAACGGTATCACGTGCCATCTGCCACCATCTGATAGGTATTCATCCAATACCTGACACTTGGACGAAGCTACTAATATCTAATTTATTGACAACTATCGTCATAATAGCATTAATTGACAACTTTCGACCAGAAGACAGACAACATTTATACGACTTGGTCTTGACACAGATATATCTATATTATCTAGATACAGTAAAAGGAATAGCGAAGAAAAAAACGTGTTTAAACTTGTTTGATTTAATATATACGTGGTGAGGTTATCTTATATTATGGCTATATTAACTAGATATCTCTGTCAATTGGTAATTCATTAATCAGATATTTTATTCTGTTCTAACAATATGGCTTGTTCTTTGTTCTTAGTTCGGGTGTTCAGCTTGTTATTTTCATTGAGCATAGGAACAAGTGTAGCTACCTTAATGATGTACAAGATGTTGGCTAGTTTAATAGCTCCTGTTGTACAACTAATGCAAGGCAACAGTACAATACATAAGACAAAGGTAGGTCTATACGATGGTTAATTTAGAGCCTATTTTGCGTTTTATTATACACATATATTAGAAATATTATGATGTGTAATCGATCAATTTAATATCTTCTCATATTAACAGTTTTCTCTATATGTTTACAGACTTGTGATAAAGATGAGGTAACTAAAATTACTCAACATTCAGCTCATCCAACTGTTTATGAAGGGTTTGGTGCCTATCTCAGGATCATCGATAACTCTTCTAACTGTTTATTGACTCCTGTATCAGCCAAAACATGTCAAGATTTCATCATACACAGAGTTCAACTACCAATGTTCTTACACAGCACTCCTCGTCCACAAGACGATACGAAACCGTGCAAAATGACGTCACGATCATGTCACAGAGAATTATCGTTCACGTCTGTTTCTGATTGGTCAATAATTGACGATGGCTGCGATCATTTATGTGACATCGATTCATTATTCCACGAGGACTTCATCAACTTTATGTCAACAACTGGATGTATATCTAATACGGAATTTCTCGATAAAGAACTAAATGAAATAATAAGAGAAATAACACGAATCGGAGATAAGATGGAGCTTCTTAGTTACTATGGAAACGGTGCTCCCGATCTGAACAATTTCGTTCAGTCTACTTCCGTTATGTTCTGTGGAGAATGTATACTTTCTGGATCCATCTCCCTGACGAAAACCACAAACAGTCATTGTAGAACATCCAGTGACTATATGTGGGATTATGGGACAGACTTCGTGGCCATTAGAAGTCTGCAATTCGTACAACTTAATTTTGCTCCTCACGTGGATAAGAATGATAATGATTCTTCCTGTATCAGCTTCAGTCGGGTAAATGAACGATTTTATGCTCGAAATTCCTTGGAATATCGCTCACCATGTGCTTACTCTGAGTTCTATACGTCAGATCTCTACATTGATGATGATTTTCCAGAATTGTAACCTCGTTGGTTTAGTAGATTATTTATAATAGAACACACACACACACACACACATATATATATATATATATATATATATATATATATATAAAATCGTTTATTTATTTGATTTATTGTATTGTACGGTTGTTAATTACATTTCCCCAAACACCTGTTTAATGGAATGTTGTTGCAATAAATGAAAAAGATATGCAATTAATTGTATGCTGAGAAAATGAAACATTAAGGGAACTTTGGTTATTGTCAACTTACTCTGTTTTGTAGCCACCTCATAAAAAGCCCAAATAGTATATTTTTATTAAAGTGAAGAAGGAGAGGAGAAATACATGAGTATAGACTATGAATATGTATATTAATCTAAGAAAGATTACATCTAAACAGTAACATTTATTCGAGACATGTACTGAAATAATAAGGAAGATCATTAACTGAAGAAATAATATATTTTGGTGGGAAAACCTATTAGAAAAAATTAATATCAGTTAAAAAAGACAATAACATTTGATATTCTAGTATTTATTCTATATAGCCATATATCAAAGAACAGGAAATTAGGTTTAATAATACATATACCTGGATAGGGGTATACATATTCGCAATTAATTGTATTGATTAAGATGGACGTTATGACCAATTCTCTGCAGAAAATATATAATGATTATACATCTAAAAATATAAAGGGTTTTAACTTATACTAGAAACAAGCTAAAATATGTTGTACAACAATGAAAGCTATGTTTAGCATTTAATCACACATTATTAGTAGATCTATTTACCAACAGACCGATTCAATTACCCCTGCTGCCACCATGCGGATGAAGTTCACACTACGGTCTCGGGTTAGACGTCTAAGAATCACTGTATTGCATAGCGATTTACGCGTATAGTGACCGATAAATGTCATACTGAAAATCTGTATTTAGGCTATTGACCAGCTATATTTGAATTTTATTTATAGTCCATTAAGGGTATTGGGTCTCCAGATCATAATTTAGCATTTAATAGGAATGGCATAGACTTCATCCAATAGATATATGCCACTAAACTAAGTAACGTTCAGCACGATTTGGATGGCTGTCATGGTCCCGCCTCTCTAGTTCAAACTTATTTTTTAGAACCTTTGCCATCTAACATGACGATGTGAATGGATCAAATCAATGACCACATAGATTATAATTCAATGGGTGATTCCTATTACTGTAACATTGGTATTTATTCATAATATCTTGTATTGAAAGTGAACTAGCTATTTTATTTTCTGAATCAGTGCAATGTTTATCTAAAGGTCAATGCTGTTAATACTCTAATGTAACAAACAAATATAATATACAGGTGATACATATATGATTGGTTCCCAGGTACAAGTAAAATTAATATTTCCAAAACTCTATATTAAATATTTAGTTTATAAAAGTGATTTTTAAAATCATTTATTTAATCTACTGAAACCCATGCTAAAAATCCCCTACGAGTCAACATGAATAAGGAAGGCTTAGTTGTGTCATTCATCTGGAAAAATCAGTCCCCTTAATCATTGGGTTATATCTTGATAAGTATTGTGTTAAATCCTTTGTAAAGACACCATCGTTCAGCTGAAATACTAGTCTCAGTCTCCATGTAATATGAAATAATTAACTGAAAGATTTCCAGTATTTATTGTTAATGTAAAGTTACCATCCCATATTAACAGGGGACGCCATAGCTGTTTCTAACCAAAGACCGTAGTTGGTAACCGATGCAACGCGTTTCGTCTGGATCGGTCTTTTACCTATCTAGTTTGTTTTGCTCCTTCTTTTTTGTTAATATTCATATTTTTAGATACATTCATATCATTTTGACAATATCATATTTCTAAGGCGACAGTGAATCAGTTTCAATATTTGCGAACTAACTTTTAACTTAGAGCCACCAGATCAATTATATAATATGCTTCAAATGCTCCACCATATATGAAGATTTATGTAGCTTAATTAAAACTCGAAAGTTTTCAACAAACCAAATAATATCATGTCATTACCAACTTAACTTCATTAAAGCTATTTTCAGTTTTATAAATTAGCCTAGAATTATGAGGAATAGTAAGCCAATGTTAGGCACCATAAAGTAAACATATTTTTTCCCATCGCCGACCGACCCAATTTTGACAACTTGTTTTTTATCTCCTATTTGCGATATTTTCCCGGTTTTTTCTTTTCATAATTTTATATTTCACTGTTTGATCGCCAGGCGGCAGGAATACAGTAATGTTGCACACGTCTTTTTTATATGTTCGCGCACACGCTGTTTGGCGTGAAATAATAAATATGCAGTGTTGCCGCCTTACGGTAGACATGGTAGATTATCAGCATGTTTGACAGTATCATTCAACGCGAAAATTAATAGATCTAAACAATTGAAGACAGGCGATTATTGTGCGGCCCATCCAGGACTATCATTTTTCAAATTTACAAGAGGGAAAAAGAGGTAGGTAACAAGCCAAATGTGATTGAGAAAGAGTAGCCGAGCGAAATAATCATAATACCTATATTATCGCCTGCTCACGGCAGTCAGGCTGCAAGCTGCCAATCAATAATCATTGAATTTCTATGTAAAATTCTTAAAGATTTTATATTAATATTGAAATACAATTAATGAATTATATCAACTGAATAAATAATCCATGTTATTTGACACTGATAGTCACTTAGTCTTAGAGGTCAATCATAATTAAATCACATGCTTATTTACAGTTGGTCTAATATGGTTACCAACTACTGATCTAACCCTAGGAAAAAGGAACTCAAAGCATGTAGACTCTACATCCAGTCTACGAGTACAAATTACCAGGCTGAAATAAAATGAGCTCGAGTCAAGGCCACTCAACTCAAAGTAACAGCTATGGATGACATGTCTGTAGCTCAGTTGGTGAACGAACTTGCTAAACATATGTCTGGTCCAGCTCTTGATTTTGTATTATCTCAACTTCAACATTCCACTCCACAAACATAAAAGCTCCTTGCCAAAGTATTCCTGTTATCACCAGTGAAAAGATTCCATAGAAGTGTCACAAAATTCCAGATTTATCCAGGTTTTAATAAATCTTTGTTGGTCACTTTCAAACTTAAAGTTAATGTAATGGCAGACCAGTTGAAATTATGCTATGTTCTTCTTGATGAACTGGCAATAAAAGAAAATGTGTCATATAACCCTGAGTATGATGAGGTGGAAGATTTTGGAGATGCTGGAAAATTTTAATATTTTGTCAGTCGTTGTGTTTATGTTGAAAGGTTTAGCATATAAATGGAAGCAACCAATTAGCTATTTTGTAATCAGCAGTACTCCAAGTGCTGATTTGCTGTATTAAAATTGTAAGTGAACATGCATGTTGCCTTATTGTCAAAGCTATAATATGTGATCAAGGGTCAAATAATCAGTCAAAGGTCATAAAACTAGGAACATCTGTTAGCAAGTCATTTTTAAACACAACAGTAATCATATCATTGTCTTCTATGATCCACGACATTTATCGAAAATTATATACACAACAATCTTAAAAAGTTAGGTTTCAAAGTTGGAGAAAACAAAGTGTTTCATTTTACTGTAGTGATTCTGTGTTACCTATCAGAATTGGCTCCCAAATTAACACAAAAACATGTGGATTTGTCAGTGTTTTCAGAGAGGATGAAAGGGTGAACACAGGGACAACCCTGGTGTCACACAATTCCATATTGCCTTCTGACAGATCATGGTCGTATTTTTTACACACGCGATTTGTCTAACTGTCAACAGGATGTTGATACATTTCTATTTAATTTAAAATTAAATTAGTTATTTTTATCTCTCAAATTCTTTTAGAGTAGAGGTAGACAATATCATAATTTATATAGTGGGATGCATTTCTCAAAAAAAATACAAAAATGGTGTGTAGTAAATTTGGTCTTTTAAATAAAACGAACTCTTCCCAAGTGTTTATTGTTGCTAAGCAGTATCAAGATCTTCCCACTGATGGTCTTGTTGTACCCAGTTCAGATTTAATGGAAGTGTGTATATTGATAGAAGCAGAATTCTGTAATAATATTGAAAATATCCTCCACATGAGTAAAGTTAGTTTTATACTAATAACAATTATGCTGTCAAAGATACTAGGAAAGTAGAATGTGATACTTGTAAAATATTACAGTTGGTTGTACACTTGTATATTAATATCCGTCTACGTCATGTTTTACGTGTGAATATTAGAGAATTCAATAGTTGCAAGGGTAAAAAGAACTGTATTTATTTTTAATTAAGGCATTGTTGATTGATCAGTATCTTTAAGTACACTAGTAAAAACTTGTTTTTATTACTTTTAAATTCAAAATACATATTCTGGACTTATATAATATCAGTAAATAATATAAAGTAGAACATATCATTTATTGAATATTTAAGGATTACATTCGCAGCTTTCTAATTGTGGATCTTGTATATGATGTGTGTTATTTTCATTTCATATTACATTCATGTCATGTGATAACATTGACACATAATAAAGTTGACTGATTTAACTCACTGCCTTGTTTTATTTCCAGAATATATTTGTTCATTGGTCGATATATTTTTAACATGGTGATTATGTGAAAGAAACATAACATGGTCTGAAATACATGATCAGTAGTAATAATGGTCATGTAGACATATATATCATAACGCACCTTACATTGTAAAATAAATCATGCAAAAACTAATTCTACACTAGTGACTAGGCCGACTTATTACCCTTTTCAACTGCACTATCTGAGTGGACAATCCAACTTTCTAATTCATTTCATAGTTCCAGCCCACTCATTCTCTATACTATAGATACCACTATTACTCCTTTCCCCATTTATTTGACTTTTATCCTTGAATATATCCATGCAGTTAGATTGTCTAATGCCTGTTTAAGGCCGACTTCTCATGTGAAAATCCATTCTAAAATAAAAAATACTCTACCATGTTTTCCGCAAGGCGGCACTGCTAACAGTTTATTTCATACAATGCCGTAAGCTATCGCTCGCTATCCGGTCTTATTATATATGGTCTTTGGTGCACATCAAAGATGACATTCGTAATATATATACTTCAAATCACGAGCAAAAACTCCATCATTAAATCCTGGAAAGGGTTAATAGTGGATGAGAAACATAAAATGAATATTCTGTATCATTTATATGCTACAGGCAACTTGGACAAAGGTTTGTTTTCGTGTTTTGTTGTCCCATATTGAACGAATTGTTTACACCTAAATGTATGTCTATGATGTTGTGTGGCGTTTAGATGGCGATGAATCTCTGTTAGCCTGTGTCATAAATAAGAGGTGGCGGAGCTACAGTGAGTGTAAAATTATGTGTGTGCGGTGTAAAAAATAATCTAGACATGTGTACGGTTATGCATTAAATAAATCCAATAGATTTTTTGCAATGGTTAAAGTACAACTGTGAAATCGCTTGCGTTGATATTCTAAATTAAAGCCACGAGAAAGTTAGCAATCCTTGCAATATTCATAGAAGCTGTTACTATTCTAGGGTTGCCACACCACTTTGTCATTTTGAAAACAGATAGCCCAAATTTTCGGCAGACTCTGTGACTCCACGTGCGTATGTGCGTGTGCGAGTGTGATGCTTGCATCCGCCATACTGTGTGAATTAAAAAAAGTTCGAATGATGCCACTTGTACACATCTTCTTTTCCCGTTTCTTCTTATATGAATTTCCCATATCAGAGGGTACAGGGAAAATAACACTCGTGTCACAGAAAATAAGACACGTTTCACTATTCACGGGGAAATTTAAAAAAGCCCACTCACGGATCACGAAATACCCCCCTTATGCCTCTTTTTCTAAACTACGTCATTTCACGCACTTCTTTGAGTTTGATGTCAGAAATACGAGAGATCGATATTTAGGCAGCTTGCTGCCAATCAACGGATTTTTCCCAACTACAGGAATCTTCTGATGTAAATAAATCACTTGGCACATAAAAACTAAAGAGATTCTTCGGCACAGAATCAGCAGACTTAAAAACATTATAACGGAATATATCGAATGAATAACTTCAGTGTTACTATGGGTGGGTGAAGTGACGATTTTACAAAGTGTATTTACGACCAAAAAGCATAATCTGAAAACTATTTCAACTGTTGTAATTCACACTTACTCACTAGCACCAAATCGCTTTAAAACATTAAAAATATTTTGGAAAATAAAAATAAAAGCCTATCCACCATCCCATTTTTCGGAAAAAAAAATATGGGAAACAAGATATTTATTTTATGGTGCCTTAAAATGTTGTTAGGAAATATCCATGGAAATATCGGCAGATGACTGGAGAGAAACATTTGATAGAACAGCAAAAATCACGTGAAAATACGATATCTATCGAGATGTTGTGACGTAGGTATAGGTGTTACCATTGACCTAAAAGAAAACTAGACCGAACACAGCTGCTGATTTGATGGCAAACAGGTCCCAACTTCCGGTCGAGGAAATAAGAACGCAGACTGGAAAAATCAGGTTTATAAACGTGGTGAATTATTGTTGTATCGCTGGTTACATAACCCGTGGGTGCGGAAGTAATATAAACGGGATGTCTTTTCATCGGTAAGTATAAGGAACACATTTAAAATAGCTGTTAAAGCCGGGGGTTTTGGCGGGAAATTAAGTTCAACTATTATTATATTTAGCCTGTACGACAACCCCCGGCCTATCTCTGGCGTTTGATCCCAATTAAACTAGATATATGGACTTGAATAAAACGACTTTTACATATTTCATGGCATATAATAGGAGAGGAATAATACAGATTGTCTGCACACACGAAATTATAATGCACACATCACAATAAATGTCCGTATTCGTAGGTTCAAAACTCGAAGAGCAGCCGCTTCAACGTTGCTTTTTGCCTCTACCGGAAGTCAGAGCTGTTTGGTCATGGCGGCCAATTCAAACGCTACTGACTGCTCGGTCTAGTTTTATATTTAGGTCAATGGGTGTTACTATCTAACTTACTGACTTCGATATGAACTGATAAATGAATTCATTATCATACACCAATACGATAGAAAACAAATTATAACAATGGGCTACAGGACTTACGATGATATCTTCAAATTATGGCATCTTTCGTGAATTGACAAAGATCACTTTTGTTTAAAATTCTGCAAAATTTATTTGAACATCTTAGTGAATGTAATGTATTCCATATTAACAGTAGTTTAGTTTACTATTAAATGCATACACTAGATCTAGTTAGAACTGGAACACAAAAATCCAAGTTCGTATGATATATATTTACTGACACCATTATAAATGGCCGGTCACGTGTTTTAGTAACGCTGACAGAAGCTTAGGGTGTGGGTACATGTTATTGTAAGTTTAGGAATGTAACTAAATTATGGCGTAATGATATTTATTTTAATATATACAGTATGTTAAATGCTAAAAAGAATTAAATTTTTAGACATTTCGACAATATTACGATATTTCAATATCAACATTACACAGCCACCATGTTGTGATATGCGTGATACCTACATTCGTAGTTTTATAAACCCATCATCCATATCGAAGTAAGGTATCAAATATCATCTCGTCAACTATCAAGTTTATGATAAGCATCGAAATTCTCTACATAGAAAATAAGCAAAAATTACCGTTTTGAAGTACATGGTTTATTACACTGAGCATTTAGTTATTATGGTAATACATGGATATGTGGAGACGAAACTGATTAATTTAAATCAAGTGGTTCATCGACAGGTAAAGGTGTTTTTTTTTCATGACATGTAATGAACAGATGATATAACTTACAGATCTAATAACTACATGACAAGATGAATGTTAGATTACTACATAAGTACAGTAAGATAAAGTATGATTTATTTTTATATCAAGTTTTTGTTTCTATTCCAGTTAAAAACTTTTTAGATGTTCAGCCCAATAATGCGCAATTTCTTTTTTTATTCAGCGCAATCATAATTAGTTATTAGCTAACTCAGAAAAGACACCCATCACCTAACGTAAACATGTTAAAAGTTAGAAGAAACCTGATGAATCAATTTATTATAATTATATATATATATATATATATATATATATATATATATATATATATATATATCATATCATAAATATAAAACTATCTTAGCTTCAATGAGAAATATCCACGTAATTTATGTTATTCCTCTGTTCAAATTATACCAAAATGACAATAATACTTAAAATTGGGTGTGATATAAAACCAGGAGTTTGTTTTGATAAAATCTTATTAAACAAATAACTCTCTAAAATATGGACTGCATTAAAATCTGTTCGGAAGATTGGAGCCAAAAACATTCACAAGGTAAATTAACTAATTTATGTACACGTATAATAATAATGTGCAAGAAAACAGTGCACACGATAAAAACAAATATTTAACAAATGGTAGTTTTATATAAGCAATTGGAACATCCTGAAATAATTTCGTTATTATTCGCCTCGACAAAGAAATTCCTGATAGAGCTCCGCTTGGTTTTCACATTGAACAATACATTTAAATGGTTCGAATGGTGGTTAATGTGAACAACATATGGACCACGCATAGAACAGATGGCATGGAATGTGTAAGATTAATGTCTACAGTCTACAAGTCTCGGTACTACCCCCATCTGACGTACAAGCTTGATTAGAATGACCGAGTGTAGTAGACTCGATGTCTGTTGATTGTTGATAGTTTGGAGGAGGTGTATCATCCGTCGACGGATCATTACGACAGAACTTACACGCTTTACAGGCGCCGTCGTAGAATGAAAGGGAACGTAACGGACGAGGAAGCCACTTCCAGTTACGAAGTTTGGGGGTCATCCGCTGAGGACACTTCCTCTGCATGATGTTGATGATGACGATGATGATGAAGAGGACAAAGAGAGGCACAAGAACTCCAACGGATACCTTCCATCCTGCCACTGATAAGGCAAAGACAGCCGCCGGGAAACAGAAGAATAATAACAAAATGTACACCAAGGCGAACCATCTGTGTTTGGCTGTCGCATTACCTAAACCTGTAATAGAGAGAGAGAGAGGGGGGGGGACATATTAATATGACTCTCAGTGTAATCAACATAATATGGTACATAACATGTCACAAAGACAGCTATTATTCCGATTAGAACTCTGATCTGGACGTTTATAGAGCAGTGTTTTAAATTTTTTACATATCAAGAACATATCAAGAACATATCAAGAACATATAACAATTAAAGAAATATCCAAAACATTTATTCACTTAAGAAGGCAATGATAATGACAACTATTTACCTTTAGCTAAATTTATCGGGACATTTCTCATCGTTGGTATCGGATACCAGATGATCACTCCCAAAATGTTGAAGAAGAAATGGCAAAGTGCTACCCGCATCGATCTCTCGAAACCTTCGCCGGCTATCGCTAAAGAAGCCAAGATGGCGGTAAACGTTGTTCCGATGTTAGCACCCAAGGTCAAAGGGTACATCCGTTTGATGTGGAGGACACCCGTTCCGACGAGCGGTGTCAAGGTCGATGTGAATATTGAACTGCTCTGTACTAGGATAGTGATGCCAGTTCCCAGCAAGATGGCGATATAGCCAGTCAGCCAACCGAATGGATACGGAATCTTGGCGTTCATAAACTGTTGGTAATAGTAAATAAATCTATGTACTATTGATTATTAGGTCGAATGATGTACACACATCCGTGAGCACGTTCTCAGATAGAAAAACGATTGATGAAATCAAAGAGAATTTGACTGATATGCACCTTTTGTATTATTCTAGCCGCTGGTCCTTTTAACATCGAGTTCAGTAATTTAACCACCGCCACTAAACTTATGGTGAGCATAGCCAGAGAGAGAATGAGAACGTAGATACCAATCTCCCAATCCGGTCTTCCTACGGATACACTCTCAAATAGGAATCCACCTTAAATTAGAATATTTTCCATCTGAAATTGAATCTTTGCTGATGATGGAATTATCGAAACATATAAGACACTTTATTGAGTATTAATACAATGCTAACTAAATCGCCGAAAGAAGCAAATTAATCAATTATAGGTGGAAGAAAAGATTAAATGATTTATTACTTACACGGCGCGTGTTTGTGTTCTCTTGTTAATAATGCACAACTTCCGTTGATGGATTCGACATAATATTCCTGTCCTACACAATGGTAAGCTTTAACCATTGTTAAATTACTTGAAGATAGATCTGGATTTTTCGCAATCAGTGACACGACTTTTTTATCCACCTGTGTTAAAAATGGATATGATGAATATTTAGATGGAGTTAGTGGATGATAGGATGATGTTTTGTGTTATTTTGAGATGGTATATTAATAGGTTTAGTTCGGTGATAGTATTACGTCTTACGTTGTGCTGAAGTTTGATAGAAATGAGTCTATTGATATTTGTAACGGGATAGTTAGACTATTAAGATTACCATGATGATAGAATGAGTGAAGGGTTTGGTAATTTTCTTTAAAAGTTCCGGATTCGTTGTCAGACCTCCTTCAGCGGACTTTACAATATGTTCAGTGATTTGACAAAGTAGACCACATTGTTCCTTTCCCCAAGGGCCAACTGATTCTGTGGAAAATAAACATTGCATAAATAACAAACATAATAATAATAATAATAATAATGGCTAAAATAGCTGTTATTTTACGTGGCTAGAGAAACGAATATTTAACTGTTACCACGATACTAAGGCTCTTGCTTGGCTTTGTTGTTGGAGAATCCCAGGCTGTCCTTAATCAATTATTTATGTTGAAACTCCCCCACCATGAGGGCAGAGAAGTAGCGAAAACTGAGGGTGGTCACGCAGGTTTACGTCCTGGGTTTTTAACGTCTATTTAAAAATTCAGGAGCCTATTTAACTCACACCATGTAGCGAAAATTAATCCTGGAAAGTTTCGACCTCTTGCGGGTTCAACCTGACGTTGGCAAGTGCGGGTGCTAACCTAGGCCCGAGTACTAATTGTAACAGCGAACCCGGATCGACTGCTTGAATTTATAATATATGGGATATTTAGGCCTTCCACAAACCATGACCCCGAGTTAGAAGTGTTACATTCTAACCCACGAGGTCACAGAGGCGGCAAATACGTTGTATATTAATCAATTGAAGAGGTCGTTGTTTTGTTTTGTTCACGTACAGTGTGATATATTGTTGTTTGACACCACATTTATTGACCTTTAAAAGTAATGAGACGAAGTGAAACATTAAACACCCTTCACACTCTTAACTAGTCCGAAAAACACCAACTAGCTCATAACATGTTATACAATACTAAAGAAAGAATGCTACAAAAATGTGGCATAATAATTCAATTTGGCTAAAACAACTAATTGCTTCTTAACTTATTATATTCAGCAATGAAATAAAACAGTAGCTCTAGATGTTGTTTATCTATTTTAACATAGATATTATAGATAACAGTTACAATATTATAACGTTAATGTTGTACAGGTATCTTCTGTGGCATTATTCTATCACTAGTGATGTTACTAATTAGATCTTAAACGGTGTTAATAATTTAGTGTGTGTTGTTGAGATGTATCATTATCAATATGGCACTTACTCGATATCCACTCAACCGGAAGTAGAACGAGAACATTCAGCCAGTTAAACATATCGTGTACAGTAGCTCCAGCGAAAGCTTTCCGAAATTCATTTCTGTCGTAGACATGACCCATAGAAACGATTGTATTAGTTACTGAAGTACCAATATTAGCTCCCATAATGACGAAGATAGCCGGTCCAACTGGAAGGGCTGTAACAAAATAATATAGATCACAATGAACTGGGTGAGTTAGTGAATGAATCAGTCAGGGTCGGTCGGTCGGTCGCCTGGTCTTTATAAACATTAAAACTACATTTAGACGAATTGGATAGTTTACAAACTTGTAATCTCGAAAAAGTTTCAAATTTATCTTCTACGTAATTGATTAACAATGTTAGGTAATAGACTACAATATTATTTGACAATATCTAAAAAAACGTTCTATAATGTACCTTCACTGGCTACCATAGCCACAACAATAGATGTTGTTGTTGAAGAACTCTGTAAGAGGACAGTAACTAGAACTCCTATCATAAGATCAGCAATAGGATTACTGAGTATCTCATTGCTGTGGAACGCTTCTCCAGCTTTCTTACCTATAATAGATACCTAGATATGACTCGATAATCTTAGAGAAAAACTGAAAGTTGATTTTTGATGATGTTAAATTGATGATTGAAGTAGCTGATTGTTTTGATCTACTTACCTCCAAGAAGTTTAAAGGCGTCTCCCAGTAGACCAAGTGAACAAATAAAGATGTACAACAACCCACAGAGGATGACCAACTTCAATATGACTATCATTACTGAGGAGAATCTCTCACTACAAGATTTCTCTATAAAGTAAATAAAGATATGTGTGAGAAGAGAATCACGAAACAATATTTTAGAATAATTAAAAAAACAATTGTGTGACTTGATTAAAAATACAATGATTAAAACAATTGATTGACAAACTCATGTATTAGATAACTAGAAATAATAGTTTGTAAACATAACTATATTATAATAGCTAATTGGGTAATATATACATATATGTAATAGATTTAACAATCACATTCTTATGGTAAATTGGTACTCGTTGTTATAGTAAGTCATTAGTTAGTGCTGTAATAAGTCAGTAGTAACTGCTATAATAAGTCAGTAGTAACTGCTATAATATGTCAGTAGTAACTGCTATAATAAGTCAGTAATTAGTGCTATAATAAGTCAGTAGTAACTGCTATAATATGTCAGTAGTAACTGCTATAATAAGTCAGTAATTAGTGCTATAATAAGTCAGTAGTAACTGCTATAATAAGTCAGTAGTTAGTGCTATAATAAGTCAGTAGTTAGTGCTATAATAAGTCAGTAGTTAGTGCTATAATAAGTCAGTAGTTAGTGCTATAATAAGTCAGTAGTTAGTGCTATAATAAGTCAGTAGTTAGTGCTATAATAAGTCAGTAGTTAGTGCTATAATAAGTCAGTAGTTAGTGCTATAATAGTCATAGTACT
Organism: Paralvinella palmiformis; assembly: GCA_025642065.1. Taxonomy (NCBI): domain Eukaryota; kingdom Metazoa; phylum Annelida; class Polychaeta; order Terebellida; family Alvinellidae; genus Paralvinella; species Paralvinella palmiformis. The sequence continues at coordinate 276,303 of JAODUP010000425.1, read as the reverse complement.
GCTATAATAGTCAGTAGTACTGCTATAATAAGTCAGTAGTATAGTGCTATAATAAGTCAGTAGTTAGTGCTATAATAAGTCAGTAGTTAGTGCTATAATAAGTCAGTAGTTAGTGCTATAATAAGTCAGTAGTTAGTGCTATAATAAGTCAGTAGTCTGCTATAATAAGTCAGTAGTTACTGCTATAATAAGTCAGTAGTACTGCTATAATAAGTCAGTAGTCTGCTATAATAAGTAGTAGTTAGCTGCTATATTAAGTCAGTTTAGACTGCTATATTAAGTCAGTAGACTGCTATATTAAGACAGTAGACTGCTATATTAAGTCAGTAGACTGCTATATTAAGTCAGTAGCTGCAATATTAAGACAGTAACTGCTATATTAAGTCAGTAGCTGCTATATTAAGTCAGTAGCTGTTATATTAAGACAGTAACTGCTATATTAAGACAGTAACTGCTATATTAAGTCAGTAGCTGCTATATAAAGTCAGTAACTGCTATATTAAATGAGTAACTGCTATATTAAGTCAGTAACTGCTATATTAAGTCAGTAACTGCTATATTAAGACAGTAACTGCTATATTAAGTCAGTAACTGCTATATTAAGTCAGTAGCTGCTATATTAAGACAGTAACTGCTATATTAAGACAGTAGCTGCTATATTAAATCAGTAACTGCTATATTAAGTCAGTAGCTGCAATATTAAGACAGTAACTGCTATATTAAGTCAGTAGCTGCTATATTAAGTCAGTAGCTGTTATATTAAGACAGTAACTGCTATATTAAGACAGTAACTGCTATATTAAGTCAGTAGCTGCTATATAAAGTCAGTAACTGCTATATTAAGTGAGTAACTGCTATATTAAGTCAGTAACTGCTATATTAAGTCAGTAACTGCTATATTAAGACAGTAACTGCTATATTAAGTCAGTAACTGCTATATTAAGACAGTAGCTGCTATATTAAGTCAGTAACTGCTATATTAAGTCAGTAGCTGCTATATTAAGACAGTAGCTGCTATATTAAGTCAGTAGCTGCTATATTAAGTCAGTAACTGCTATATTAAGTCAGTAGCTGCTATATTAAGTCAGTAACTGCTATATTAAGTCAGTAGCTGCTATAAACTAGCTACCTTTCCATGTACGTCCTGTTGTAGGTTTAATGACAAGGCCCCATTTATCTTCATCTGTCTCTTCCTTCTTCCATTCCTTCTTCTCAACATCATCTTCATCCGACGGCATCTTCTTTTGATCGAGATTTGTCTAAAGAGAAACAATGTCAATGTTATTATGACATGAGTTATTATTATGACATGAGTTATTGTTATGACATGAGTTATTGTTATGACATGAGTTATTGTTATGACATTAGTTATTGTTATGACATGAGTTATTGTTATGACATTAGTTATTGTTATGACATGAGTTATTGTTATGACATTTGTTATTGTTATGACATGAGTTATTGTTATGACATGAGTTATTGTTATGACATGAGTTGTTATTGTTATGACATTTGTTATTGTTATGACATCAGTTATTGTTATGACATCAGTTATTGTTATGACATCAGTTATTGTTATGACATCAGTTATTGTTATGACATCAGTTATTACATTATCCCATAATTAGCAATAATCCTGCAATATGATTGGCTGATCCTGACGGGGTCATCCAGAATAGATATAAATATGAATACCACGTCAGACGGTGAATATGTCCATTCGCAGCGATCCATAAGGAGGTATGGGAGCCAGATGGGTGATATGAGAGTCAGATGGGTGATATGAGAGTCAGATGGGTGATATGAGAGCCAGATGGGTGATATGAGAGTCAGATGGGTGATATGAGAGTCAGGTGGGTGATATGAGAGTCAGGTGGGTGATATGAGAGTCAGATGGGTGATATGAGAGTCAGGTGGGTGATATGAGAGTCAGGTGGGTGATATGAGAGTCAGGTGGGTGATATGAGAATCAGATAGGTGATATGAGAGTCAGGTGGGTGATATGAGAGTCAGATGGGTGATATGAGAGTCAGGTGGGTGATATGAGAGTCAGGTGGGGGATATGAGAACCAGATGGATGATATGAGAGAATGATGGGTGTATGAGAGCTAGATAGGTGTATGAGACCCAAATGGGGTATGAGACCCAAATGGGGTATGAGAGCCAGATGGGTGATATCAGAGTTCTTTATGAGAGCCAGATGGCAGATATGTGAACTAGACGGCAGATATCTGAGCCAGACGGTAGATATGTGAGCCAGACGGTAGATATGTGAGACATACGGAGAATATATTGTTTTACAAATCCATATTGTGCACTCACACGTAGAGCATTATTATCTCATTGCAGCACCCAAACCTGTCTTTCGTCATAAATACACCCCCCCCCCCGTCACGTCTATAAATAGACGTCTATAAATGTAAATTTTCAGTTTAAACATGTCATACATCTTGCCCCTCATACTGCAACTCATACTGCAAGAAAAACTGAATGTAAAAAGCTAAAACAAATTCCAGCTAACATTGAGACGATTTACATATCCGCATATTTCGTCAATATTTGCTCTCATGACTGGTGAGACATTACACATGTCTCAGCAAGAAAAGTCGCCAGTCTGAAGTCAGTCTCCTGAAGAAACGTCCACAGTTTGAATTCACGGTTCGAGATTCTCTGCCTGTGCCTTATTATACACAGCTAAAACACACACGCACAATATATATATATATATATATATATATATATATATATATATATATACTCACTTCTACATAAAAATCACATTCTAAAACATATTTACAATTTATGTCTATGAATCATATATGATCATATATGATCGAAACTTAACAAATATAAAATGTTATTTTTAATTATGGGATATTGTCTTTACCCATCATCTCATATCCAACTTAACTGTACCTCATCACATATGAGGGACCTCAAGAGGATATTTTTTCCATATCTAAAACATATATATACCGGATAATTGATAGTTGAGTGCCCTAAATAAGCAGGATACTGTATGTATTATGATATTGTGACACACCTACTACACCAGTACCATTTAAATTAACCCCGAACAAAAACAGTTCTAGAGACAGGCATGGTTGGGTACAGATACGTCAACAAGAACAATTTTTATTACGATAAATAATATTACAACCCCCCCCCGCCCCTCCCCCCGGGAGAATTACTCTATTTTGACACGAATAACCTTCAAAATAAACAGCACTCACTGTTTTGACCTAAATATATTAAAGGTGACCAAACTACAATTATATTAACTGTATCAGAAACAAATACGTCAGTACTTGGTCAGTATCCCTTTGATCTGATATGACATTCTTCACCTTAAACACTGTTTTTATTTCACCTCAGCAGTCCTTTGGTATGTTTATAAATCCCATTACAAAGAGTGATAGCGGACAGGAGAGAGTATTATAAACTGACAAATTATGACAGTCGTTTAATTGATCTCCCGATGTTTCAATGTCCCGGAGAAGTCAGATTTGTCTATTTAAATATGATTAAAGAGATAAACATAGGGGGGGGGGGGGTTAAAGTATCAGATATCTTTACTGAGATGGTTCTATCACATACGCTGTTACAAACATAATTAGGTCGTGACACAGATAATATCTTTACAATCTAGAGTAAACCATATATCAGTTATATATAGCTTATTATCCAAAAATAAATAAATGAATAAAAATAGGTCAATATAGGTCAACAGAGCTTTAATTTATTATTCCGCACAAACAAAGTTTTAATTAAAAGTAACACAAACATAGTTCTGTGACAAGCTTTTTGTTTATGAGTAAAAAAACACAATTGATCGTAAACTGCAGTGAGAAAATGTTTATTTACGAGAAATAAAAACTGTCCAACATCCTCATCTATCTTGTCTTCAATTATTAAACTAATTCTATTTGTTGAGGATGTGATATCACCCAGACAAGTAACGCTTCGCTGGACCACGTGACAGCTGCCACATTCAGCAACCAATCAGAAAACGGAATATTTTCTTGACGCATTCTAGAAACTAGATAATATGATGCCATCATATTAAATAATTGTTGTCATTACACAGAAAAACCATCACTTGTTTATCCATTTTATGGTGTGTTTTTTACATTCTTAAATCAATGTATTTCACACAAAGAAAACAATATGATAAATCTGAAAAGGATACCGACAACCGAAGAATTACTATTACGTGTATTGGTACATTGTAAACAGGCCGGCGTAATTAACTAAGTGATCACCTGATAATGTTTAATTATCATGAAAGGTCTGAACTGTGTAAGTTTTGCGCTCACTCGGTCTAGTGTCAGCACAACATGTCTAGTGTTAAAATAGTTTATTAGACCTGTAGGTTCAGTAAGGCTACATGCTGGTTTCACACACTGTATGTATGTATGTGTGTGTGTGTGTGTGTGTGTGTGTGTGTGTGTTATAATACAGTGGTGGGTACAAGTTTTCGTGATGTTTATCAATCGTGTGTGGGCTTTTTTTGTTTGTCTGTGTGTTCGCAAAACGATTCTGACTTAACTGGTTGTGAGTATGACATTGGTTGGGACAAGGATGTTTACTCATAAAATTCGTTATTTATTATTCTTAACTCACTGTTAGTTATATGGATCGAAGACCGAAGTAGCCCTCAGCAGCAGCAAGCTCTATGTTTGCAATAATAGCAGGTATTTCACTCAGGCCAATAGCACATTAGTTTCGGAGCACATGTCAGTGTGTGTGTTTTTCAGCCGTTTGGAATAAGGCACTGGCACAGAGAATCTCGAACTGTGTGTGTGTTTGTGTAAAGTGTTGGTGAAGTGTGCGTATTTATGTATGTTGTATGTATATATATATATGTGTGTGTGTGTGTGTGTGTGTGTGTGTGTGCGTGTGCGTGCGTACGTGTGCAGATATTGTTTCCATAACCCCCACACTCCTATCTGATTCATATAAAGTAATTTGATCCGGATCGATATATTTTAGTTCTTAATTTATTCACGTTGTTAATGATAAGAAGAAGATTTACCGATCATTTTAACCCTCAAATAAAGTTTTATATCACCTCCACCTCATACTTCAAGGAGAAAATGTCATACCGAGAGACCTTGTTTATATAACAGCTGTCGAGAGGTGAATTATTTAAATTAGAAATGACCTCAGTTACGTGAGGTTAAAGAGATTGACATGTTGATATATATTACTATAATGGGTATTGATTAACTAAAATTACCTTTCTGAAATATAGTACAAACCAAATGACCGTTTATTGTTTTAACAGCTTTATCTATATTTGTCATCCTATTTTTTATGTTATAACTATGCTCACACACACACACACACACACACACTCACTCCTCTCTCACCAGAAAAATACGAGTATATATATATATATATATATATATATATATATATATATATTATGTTTTATTTACCAATACCTGGATGTGTCAGACACAAACATCTCCTACGGAGATATTCATTTCACGACTCATTTTTTTCATTTCAAGTTTTACTAAAAAAAATATTTCTAAATTGTTTTTCTTGGAAATATTTTGTATTTCTGTTTTTTTTCTTCTTTCTCTCTATGATCTATCGTTTTAGAAAGATCCGGAAAAATACTCTCGGGGGGGGGTGGTGAGGAATGGCAGGATGTAAACTTATTGTCAGGACAATCATGTCATGTGTTATTTATTTTTCAGATTAACTTTGGTCAAATACATTATTCAGTAAACCTTGTCCCCGATATAGAACGGGTTAGTGAGTGAATAACTCAGCGAGTAATATTGATTTTACAGAAGTGCACACTATTTCATACGTTTATAATTTAGATATTATTGTTAATTGTAGCACACTTGACCATTTTAAGGATACAATCATAAAATGTCACCATCTTCAAATCTAGAAAGACCTATATTTCTACAGGCTTTTATTATATTGAATAGATCTAACATAGGACGTCGTAAAACTGTCTTTACTAACAATATAGTATGAAGTCTTGGATCAAATACAATAAAATAACCTCTTCACCTGACTGTACTAGACTAAAAAAATCTGTCTTTTTCTTTAAAATGTTTTCAGGCTTTGTGTCGTCGACAAAATGCACCATGTCACGTGTTAGCCAAAGATAAACATACACAGAAAATACAATTTTGTTAATTTTATCTTGCTCTGAGTTAATTTCATCAGAAATATTCCAGCTCTCGGTGGTAGGTGAAACTTTTGAATCATCGAGTCTATTGTATGTTCAGTGAATGGAGTTGATGAGCCATTGCGCCTCAGTTTCTAGCTTTAAATAAATTATGTTAGCCCATATGAGGTGTGCACAAATAAACCGTGTACCTCAGGTCAAGAGAAAAACGGAGGGTAGACCACCTCATCCAAAAATTAACCATCTTATCTGTGAGAAATATATCTAGAGATGTTTACCTGGCGAGCGTTAATTATACACAAACTAGAATTATGTTAGCTTATACTGACAGGGGTCAATAATATATTAAACGCATCTTTGAGTGTGGGGCCTAAAATAATTGACAAATTTAATCTAGTTTAATAATATAAATATAGTTATATCGAAGATAAATAGTAATATTAAACTGTTGGTGGATTGCTCCACATTTTAACGACCATTCGGTATGGACAAGGTCACGTGATTATAAACATTAATTATTTCATTTAGAACTATGTATATTTTTGAAGATGGGTTTTTATTAGACCACAGATCAAATATTACACGAATAAATATAATAAACCGCTTTCTTATCGTATAATTAAAAGTTTACTACATTACGTAACATCCGGTTCCCAGTGAAATAACGAAACTACTTGTGATTGAAAATAACCAAAATAAATGTAAACCAAGTTCTGTATCACACAAATTTATGAGAAAAGTAATAAATTTACTGTTTATTAAATCTACATTATTATTATTGTTATTAGTATTACTTGTTTGTTGCTTGGCAACGAAATGGCAATAATATTCAATAAACTAATCGCACTAAATAAAACTCTTATATTTTAAAAGATAAACGTACATGAACAAATTTATAATACATGATCAATCAAGTAATTGCCTAAAAATAAACTTTCATGGACCAAGAGTGTTTAAAATTGTAGAATATTTATTAACAACAACACAAAGATTGACGTACTACCAGCTCAATATAAGTATTATTTACATATAGACTTGTTGTGTATTAGTCAATATTGGTTTACAAATCTTCAGGCTTAATGCCGTCTATAGTATACAATTTCCGAGCTAATAAACATAACTAAACAAGACTAATGTGACTAATAAACATAACTAAACAAGACTAATGTGACTAATAAACGAGACTATTACATTAAAAACCGGACATATGTTACACGATATCGTTAAATATGAACTTAAAAGTTGAAGTACTGCAATTAAAGTCGTTTGAACTGAGCTGTCAAATATCAACAAATGCCAAATCTCGGTATTACATAACACAGAAACAATGTTACCTTATTACGGACTTTAAAACTTTTATGTTAGTACACGGTATAGACTGAAATTATCTCAAATTCTGGGTCTACTTACTTGGTCCATGTCCGTCATGTTTGTATCTCGTGATGTAGCTCGGTCACTAGATGGATGCTGACTGATATCTAATTCACCGTGTTAGTTGTCTAAGAACCGATCGTATATTTGACTCCTAGCCGTTAGTGAGAGCCGAACGCGTCTGTTTTAGGGGACTTTGTTTACCGGCTGACTAGGTTTAGTATAGTCACCGAACCGCAACAAGCGACGTAAGAGAGAGAGAGAGACACACACCTGAATCACTCGTGATTGTCTACTGATTCGAATGCCTTGTCGGGTCTACTGGTTAAAGATAACTACAAGTGGCCAGTTGTTGTTGTTATAGTGACTTCTAAAAGATGATCAGATTGATTGTTAGATGATTGTCTTATAATTACTTGCTGCTATAAAGCAGAAGTTAGTTACTTGACTGTTGGTTAAAGTCAGTTTATGATAAGGAATCATTTAAGATGAAGTACTATCTAAAAAGGTGTAAATAATTGCTGACATCAGCAAAAGTATTTTAGTTTACGTTAATCGAGTATTTTCTGACAATATTCAGACTTTTGTGACGATAGATACTCTCCTCCTGTGTGTAACTTTGAATCGGAAATTATTCTACAAGTTTTTATAGACTTTACTGTGTCCATAAAAAAAAATATTTATAGTTGTTGCGAAAACTAAAACATTGTGTTTATTGCCAAGTAATGTGGAAAAACATTGTTCGGTAAATAGTACTATTACAGAAAGGCTCATAACCTGCAAAGAACAAAATCCCAGGTGATATAACATATTTACTGCGAGTTTAAAAATTCTTTGGTCATTTTTCAGGAATGTAATATTTTAGTCTGAGAATAAAACATCACAAATTGTAAACAGATCAGAAACCAAAATGTCCAATTTTATTTATTATATCGTCGCACGTACGATATCTTAGAAAGTTTTATATTAATTTTATATTAATTAAGGTATGACATTGTAAAAAACCTACACAAATAGTTAAATCTGAAATAAAACTAGACACCTTCTTATTATGTAAAACTAGACACCTTATTATCTAAATCTAGACACCTTCTTATTATCTAAATCTAGACACCTTCTTATTATCTAAAACTAGACACCTTCTTATTATCTAAATCTAGACACCTCAATATCTAAAACTAGACACCTTCTTATTATCTACAATAATATGTCTTAAGATGACAAAAGGTTTACATTATTCATTGAAAACGAAACACCAAGCTAATTAATAGCATTTGCTTATTATTATTTCAACAGACAATTTTTTTTACAAATAACACACACACATATACACCACACACACACACACACACACATATATATATATATATATATTATTTACGTTTATGACAACGCTTGTGGCATAATTTTGTTTGTTAATGCAAATGTCAGGTTTTGATAGACTTAAAAAAGCATTGGACACGTTTAGTATTAATCTGTCACCAGGTAGCAATGATACAATCATACAGAGAGGGTCAATGCACTTTAATAGGATTAATATTACAAAGCTTAGAAAATTAGGCTATTGTGACAGTTTGTGAATGCTGTTGTTAGAGAGGAAAACAGTTTAGTGTCAATTGGAGAAAAGGGTTAATTCTCTATTAAACTATTTGGTAAACAACGAATCAAAGAAACAATTGCGTTTGTTGTTTAAAATAGACTATTAATTGTAGCTATTTATAAGTTAAAATGTCAATTATTGAGCAGAGATCAAACGAAATTACAGTTTGTGAAAAGAACGTGCCAGGTTACTCCGTGAACTGCTTAATCAAAATATAACAGTGTTTTGTTCCTATATAACGGGGTGATTATATATCGACTATATATTTCTCGCCTACCAGTGACAACGTGAAGTTATACATAACTAATGAGTTACTACATGAAAAAACGACAGATTAATATGTCTTCAAGGATTAAACATAACAAGAAAGACACTGTTATTCCAGGTAAAGTATTAATTTTGTTTTAAAGTCTATCTAATATAGCTAACTAATCTTATTGTCAGATTGAAAAAAGGAAATATCCACCTCAGTACACAATGATCACACACACACACATATATATATATATATATACAAACCCGGAGAGAGAGAGAGAGATGTGTGTTTGTTTGTATTAAGTATATCATTTCTTTCTCCAGGTCTCTTGTTCAGGTTACTGTTGACAATTAGTATAGGAGCAAGTCTGGCTGCAATTATTGTCTGTAAATTATTATCCAAACTACTACTGCTGGCAGTAATTACAGTGAAAGTTACTAACAAGATGACAGTCAAACGATCCTACTATAGTCAGATATTATCATATCCCCAGGTAGGTGGCATCAGTGGCATCTGTTGATATTATCAACATCAAATATTAACCATCACATATTCGTTCGTATTATTTAATTATTATATATTTATCGGGCATTTATAATTTTAGGTCCACGACAGCAATAATAAGACTACTGCTTGTAACCTTTGCCAGTCAGTAGAGCCAGAGTCGTTTATCGGGGGCTTCCTGGTTCGGTCCCCAGAACCTAGTAATATTATAAGTGTGGCGTATGATGCGTCTGAAATGACGGAGATCTTCCATAGTACACCACAACATCAACATACAGTTCCGATATTGTTTCCCGATATAACCCCACTTCGTGAAGGGGACTCGAGTTCGTGTTGGTGTTCTGATTGGTCGATGACAAACGGTGAGAATTGTTCAGGATCCAGTGATAACGACAGCTCGATATCGTCTAGTGCAGAAGATGACATTTTTAATTATTTGTCGATATCGAGTCAGACTTCTAACAGTGAGGTGATTCAAAGAGAAATACACGAGATTCGAGCAGAGATTTCACATATTAGTAATGCTCTACTCGCATTGAGCCAACTAAAGGACTGCGACAACTCAGAATTATTAATGTTGACACCCAATCCTCTTACTGAGCCAGCTGTTTATGATATCAGAGATAACTCACCAGATAACTCGTCGGACGACTATATGTGGGACTACGAGAGAGAGTTTTTATTGAATAAAAGTCAGACATCTTTCGTGGCCTTCCATCCAGAAGATTTTGGTGTCAACGAAGAGAGGAACTGTTTTGTTATCAATTATAATTGTTCGACATTCGATCACGTAAGAACTTATATCGAGATATGTTGTAATACAAACATAAATGATAGTGTTGTGTCGAAAAGAGGTCTGAACAATTTGGCACGTGTACCAACGTAGTGGGTATACTTGGCACCTGTGTGGTTATCAAGGATTAAATATGTTTACTCGCTGTATATTTACAAATAAATGCCAGGACTGAACCGTACGTGTTGAATTTAAGGCGCAGAAATTATCATAACGGACAAATATAGGTGTCTATAAATGACATCAATTTTTAATTGAACTAGCATAACCTCTAATAATAAACTGTATAATTTTTATTATATATGTTAATCTGTATAATCAGGTAATATATGTATATTACCTGAAATTTTCCGGTAATGTGTATTAAATCTCAGTTAGCAATAGGCATATTATACTGAATATTTCAGGTAATATACATATTACCTGATTATACAGATAAACTGTAATGTATACATATCTTACAGGTTTGTACTTTCTATAACCGGGAAGTGGTGGGGGGGGGTGCCTGGGGCGTTACAGAAAATTCCGTTGCTTTTTAATGAAGTTCACACACACACACTATGAAATATTTTTATTGAGCATGAATTGAAATGTACAATCATGCATTAGTTAACAAAGATTATATTGACGGTACAAGTAATATACAAACACTCAGACATAGAGATAGCAAAACATATAGAAGCTCTATAAACACAATACATAAATCAAAAGCTATGTGAAGAGACTGCATACATCACTCTATTGCTGTAAACATTAACTGGCAAATCTAATGTCTGTGTAAATGAAAAGTTTAATTCACTGAGCAACACACCATACTAAGTTGGGTGTATATATATATATATATATATGTTACAGTTAATCTGTATAATCAGGTAATATATGTATATTACCTGAAATTTTCCGGTAATGTGTATTAAATCTCAGTTAGCAATAGGCATATTATACTGAATATTTCAGGTAATATACATATTACCTGATTATACAGATAAACTGTAATATATACATATCTTACAGGTTTGTACTTTCTATAACCTGGAAGTGGTGTGGGAAGAACCTGGGGCATTACATTTAGTTTTCACAGAAAATTCCTTTCCTTTTTAATGAAATTCACACACACACAAACACATTATATTATTACAAGTGTGGCGTATGATGCGTCTGAAATGATGGAGATCTTCCATAGTACACCACAACATCAACATACAGTTCCGATAAAGTTTCCCGATATAACCCCACTTCGTGAAGGGGACTTGATTTCGTGTTGGAATGCGTGTTCTGATTGGTCGATGACAAACGGTAATGTCATCTGGTGCAGAAGATGACATTTTTTATTATTTGTCGATATCGAGTCAGACTTCTAACAGTGAGGTGATTCAAAGAGAAATACACGAGATTCGTGCAGAGATTTCATATATTAGTAATGCTCTACTCGCATTGAGCCAACTAAAGGACTGCGACAACTCAGAATTATTAATGTTGACACCCAATCCTCTTACTGAGCCAGATGTTTATGTATATATATATATATATATCCCACACAGATAAATATGCCAGAGATATATAAAAGAAATAGAAGCATTATACAATGAAATTCTGTGCTGATAAAAATGTTTTTGACACCAAACAGAAATATGTAAAAAGGAATAAATAATATCTACATAACAATAATTACGAAGAGAAAAAGACCTCACTTTATTACTCTAATTATCGTCTCTAAGTTACATACCATAAGAAGATTGATTTAATTTTTTCATATGTTTCTTGTGCATAGTTAGAGAACACAGGTGTAAATATTGATAGAAATAATTATTATCAATGGAAATGGAGCATGTACAGGTGTCAGTCAATGGGTGCACAGATTGAGAATATATCCTATTGCCTAGCATCGCCATCCCTGTATCATAGAATAAAACTACCTTCCATTGTACATAGTATTACAAGTTATCATCCATACCTCACACTGGAGCCATTCATAAATTATATTCTGTACGTAAAACAACAAAATTCTCAGACTCGAGTAGAACTACTCATCCTTATTACATATTAATATATAAAATGTTTATAACAATCATTATTGATTGTTAACAAAAAGGCAGATTTAGAAATACAGTAAAACACAAATTAATATCATTTCATTTAGTGCTGAAGATTGCTATACATTATTTATGGTTTTTATATATATATATATATATATATATAGCTTGCAGACAATTGCTTTTTGTGAGCAAAGGCACAAGAGCTATCTGTAACATCCATATTTGTGTATTTATATTAACTGGAAATAAACTCATTTGGCATTTGTAAAACTTATTTGTTGGTTTATTGAAGTCACCATTTAATGTGTCGGTATGTCTATAAATGTCTGAACAACCAAATTCTGATAACTAGTCTATGATTAATCAATATCTTCATATTTTTAGCTCCAAAAATGGATCAAACTAATATCAGATAAACCGTTAAAAATAACAGACACCCCCCCTTTATGGGAAATGTATAGAAAAATCTTAATGTTATAATTCACATTTCACTTATAATGTCATGTTATGGTATGTTTCACATTACATTTATATTGTCATGTTATGGTGTTTCACATTTCAATTATAATGTCACATTATGGTATGTTTCACATTTCACTATTGTTAATGCACTTTAAAACAAATAATCTTTTGTAACAGAAATAATACAAACCCACACAAATAATGGTGGATTTTACAGAGTTTTACTGTAAAAATATTATGTATTATACAAATATTACATAAATGAGACATATTTCATAATGTAATATTTATAATAATAACAAACTAAGTGATAAATATAGACTCCGCTCGCTTAAAGCAGGATGTTGACATTTAGAGAATTCTTTAAATCGTGTTTCATGCGATGATAAGCTGACAGAAGTACACCTGTGATAAGACACGTGACAATATCGCATAGGTACATCACCTCATTAATTGAAATCACAGAAACTCATCAACTAAACAGTAGACTATCATATGTGACGAGAAATAAATAATAACATTTAACAAGTCAAGTCAAATAAAGTAAACATTGCTGATATTGAAAATCTAAAATACATTTACACATTCCATACTCCTCCCCCCATAACATTAATAATGGTGTATCTAACTAGTTGATGATATATATATAAAAAACACATATATTTCACTTAAAACATCTAACCTTGGTCATAATGTCGAAGTTTAGGTTTGAACCCAATCTGTACTCAAAGAATCACAAAGCACGAAGAAGCCACTAACAGATGTGCACATGACCAAAGACACAGAACAGAATGTTCAGTTTTCTGCCTTTGAAATTCAGTATATATGACATTAAATTGTGAACAGTATAAAATTATAGACAGGTCTAAATACAGTTCACAAATGTAGCACAATCCTCAAAACGAACAATGACTAATAAAAATGTTCACAAACATATTTGCCTATATACAAAATATACAAGTTATTAGGCTGGTCAGATGTGGTGTGTGAAACCTGACAAAACCTTGTATCACTTGTTCATGCTTCGTGTATATACAAGAGAATGTTCACCACATGAAAATAAATGTATATATACACACGTGTATGTCTGTGGTGAGGTATGCATCTACAACCACACATATAGACAGAGACCCAAACATTGGGAAAAATATGAAATATTCAAATACATATTTGTGCTATTGTGTCCTCATGCACCATTACAGATGATTTCTTAAATATACAGTGACAGTTATATTTAACATAATTTCTCTCCGACACACACACACACAGACACACACACACACATACAAATGCTGCTGTCAAGTTATATGATGTACATTAGAGCTTGTGCCACCTAAATGTTAACTTCTCATCATTGGCTCATTGGGCTGATATGCAATCAGAGAATCACTCACCAGCTGTTGGCATTAATATAAACCAACTTATCAGAAAAGCTACCAATATTTACCAGAAAAATTAACTCCCAAAATAACAAGTAAATAATTTATGATACTAACTCACGAAAAAAATTATAATGTAAAAATCTCATTCTGTTCAAATCAACATCCGATGTTTTTCATCACCCTACAAGAAGATTTCAACCATTAAAAGACAGTTTTCTAAATACATTCATCATCATATTATCAGCTCACATGATGGAGGATACAGCGAGGATCATAGTATAATTTCTGTTGGAGAATAATACTCATAAAATATCAAAAGATAACATAGTTTATGATGGTTAACATCTAGATGGATGTATTAGAACACTGATTAATGTGTACAAAGAGAGATTCTACAAGTAATATTAGATAGGAGAAATAGGTTATTTTCTTCACCTAAACACTTTCAACTTCTATCCATTCTATACAAATACAGTGCTATTTTATAGTTCAAATTGTTAATAATCTAAACTTTTAACCGATGTCTGAGAGACAGTACTCACTCCAAAATTGTATAATACACAATAAATATATAAAATCTAATTGTATCACATTGATAATTGTGATAAGAGGATACAGGTATATTAAAAAATGCCAATCAAGAAGGACAGACACCATAATTTGCTGGTGCCTAAATCTGTAATTACCACAAGTAGGTAACTGTTAGATATATGAATTTGTTTGTACACATGTGAAGATGTTAGAATAACCAGAAATCAATGTACCAGTTACAATAAAACATGTTCTAACTGTAATACACTTATTATTTTTGTAATTAACAAAGTAATAATCTTTGCTGTGACCCAAAATATAATGAACAAATGCTGTTATCTGAGGTAAATTAATATATTCATAAAAACTGTTTTCTCTTTAAGCTGTGACAAATAAATATTTCACAGATCACAACAATTCTTTAGTATACACAAAATATGTGATAACCTGTCATAATGTTAATGTCAACAATATACAATTGTTTTGTTGACATATAGTTCAATATTAAGATCTAGATATTCATCTTATGACATCAGCTTTAATAATAAATTACTTCATTTAATAGGACATTTGATCCACCCTCCATTTAATTCCCAGTAGAATGTATATCTAATTTATTCTAAAAATGAATTATGTTTTAACAATTAGCATACATGCCATCTACAGAAAATATTCACTAAAGAGGCGGTCTTCAGTGTGAGCAACTCAACGTCCAAACAATGGCAAATGGCTAATTGAAAACAACAAAAACTGGTAAATTAAATAAAAACTAACAACTCAAAAACCAAAAAAACAAAACACTAAACACAAACTACAGTTTAGGGTACTTTCACCAGATCTTGGCATTACCATGTACACGAAGGAACGAACAACAATGTACATATGTGTTTATGTACATGGTCATTCAAACCTAACAACCATGTACATCTATGTTTGTGTACATTGTTTTCAAACTGAACAAATATTTTGACCTGTATCTTAAATATAATCAGTTAGTTTTTTTAAAGTTATCTGCTAGACTTGTGTTGTTAAATTGACACCTGAAGATTATTATCTCCTTGTTATAAAACCTAAATACAACCCAATAACATCATTCTCTTTATCCTAAATCAGTTTTTAAGACAGCGATAAATAAATGATCTATGTAAGTATCTATATCCATTTAAAGCGAGGTCTTAGGAAGATATTGTAAACAGACTGACAATCACTCCAACAAACAGACAGACAGACAGACATTTTAGAAGGAAAAATGATAAAATTATAACTGACACAAAACAACGAAAGTTGTTCAACAGACAGAAGGAGACTAACTACAAAAGATGCCATTGTTGGATTCAGCCACGGTGCTGGCTTGTGTCGGTTGTACTTCACACGAAGACCTCCTTCTGTCAATTGATGGGCAGCTCGATACTGATGAACTGTCGGAGTCGTTCCAGGTACTGAGAGTAAAGTTCGACGTCATTGTGACCAGCTCCCTCGACCCAGAGAGGCTCAACGGTCCTCGGACATCTTTCGTAGATTGCGAGGCCGTGTGAGAAGTCTATCACTTCATCTTCCGTTCCATGTATGACGAGAACTGGTGAAGTGATCTTAGGAACTTTGTCGATACTAAAATAAAAAATAATAATTTATATAGAATCAACCAATAATTAAAATGTTAATTCAGTCACCTTTTCTTGTTAATTATATAACAACACAGTCATTATATAATAAAGAAAACAATTATTAACTTAGTATGGCCTTAATCATAAACTATTACAGACTTATTGTTGTTTGTAGGACAATGTGGGGGAGCTCCTCTATATGTTTTAAAAAGGTGAAGGAATTTTATCTAACATAGCCCCTTAACAAGTATGATTGGCATGAAAACCATTTAGGAGGTAAAATAATGTACACATCACTTACAATATTGCAGGATGAGGTTCTATTCTGTGATCATGAATTTTGTTTTTTTGTGAAAGGTATTAAAATGTCACTAGAATCACACAAAAACACATCCTATAAGCAACACTGATAATATTATATAAACTCTGATGATGAAATGAAGCTGCTTCTTGCTCACATCTATCTTTCTATACATGGGATTTAAAACGACAATACCATTTACAACATATGCACTTTGATGACCCCGGGATAAGGGATTAACCATCTATGGAATAGTCATTCTATTCTCCAATTCACTCAATTTTCAAAAGAAATTATTTGGTCATCATCACAGATTTATTTTAATAATTCACACAAATAAGTCTTCATGGAAAACTAACTCAGACAAAATTTTAAGCCTTAACTACAAATACTTTCTGAGATATAGGCTCCCCAAAAGTGATCTAGATGTTGACCAAACAGGTATTGGATGAGTTAGCAAAAATATCTGTGATACCAATAAAATATGACATAACTCATTAATGATGACCATTTGTACACAATGGTCTACCCAGAATGACTTCGGTAACAAATTGTGATTACGCAGAAGGAAATAAATCAAACATTCGCTTAAAATGCCAACATTAGAAAATATTACTGCAATGAATGAAATCTCCTGAAACATTAAATATCTGAAAAAAATGTACCAAAGTGAAGGCATCAGATCATATTATAAATTTTAAGCTGATCATAATTTTATATTTTAGTATTTCAATAACAGTTTAAACTGAGCTAAAATAATAATTATATTTATTTCTAGCATTTTTGTCAACTAAAGGGTCACTGACTTTAGATGAAATAAGTTATTTTTGGCTCCATTGAAGACTGATTGATGTTCAACTAATTTTATTACTTAGTATAACTCTGTCAGTAGTTATGTCTCCTATATATAATGTGGGAGAATGTCTGACCACTAGGTGGAGCCAGTTTACGTGTAAACAGTGACTTAAATCAAAACAAGCAATCAAACTGTACCAAAGGCAATAGACTCTCTTTCTCGCTCTCTCTCTCTCTCTGACACACACATGCACATATAGCCCCATGTGTGTGTGTGTGTGTGTGTGTTCAGTTATATAAACAGATACCTAATACACTACAGAACCAGAAAACAATAATATTTATAAAAAATAAACTCTTATAGATCAGTAAATGTGATGTACTAAATATTAAATAGAACATGTCTACAATGTTTACATAAACATACAATGATATTATAATATAATATCATTATATTTTTACCATTTTTTACACTCCCAGAAAACAAACTAGAGAAAGAGATTATAATAATTAATTTATAATATGACGGTTGTATTATTAATGTAATATAATAACATATATAATAATTATCACCAAATGTTGGTGTTTATTACTACATAAACGAGATTGACAAGAGCCTTAAATTACTTTAATAAACTTTATTAACTTTTTACATTCATATGTTGTTGATTTATTATAACTTAATTAATAATGACAGAAATTGTTAGAAATAATCATGATAGATTCTCTGAGTATAATATACATCTGAAACAGTAATATTTACTATATAACTAGTAATATATGATGTACACAGTGTGAAATTGGCCAACATTGATCATTATCACACACACACACATATACTACTACTACTACTACTACTACTACTACTACTACTACTACTACTACTACTACTACAACTTATCTAACCAATTTAGTATCATTCTGATCTATATGTTTAAATATCACCCAATACATTCCTGAATTAAGACTAATTTATACTAACAACAAAAATAACATTCACCATGTAGACTGTCACCTTGACATTTATAAATCTCTACATGTTCAGTGTATATACAGTTAGCTATACTGATATAACAAATAACTATATCATGTATACATTAAAAAGAGATATTTTAATACAAGAGAGTTACCATGATCTATAGATATATTATAACATTTCACAGAGATGATAATTTTAATATGTTAGACAGTTGCACCTATTACAAGGTTTACCCAGAAGCAAAATGGGTGCATATTAATTAACTTAATCCAATTAAAGCTTCCAGTGATATAACAACACAAATAAGATGTGTCAATATACAACTTAGACTAACTTAACCTAAAATCATCATTTTGACAAAAATATAGTAAAGCTGTTATTGACCTGTCTGTTATCTCTACTGTTGTCTATATTATAATATATATAGTCATTACAAACAATGGAAGACACAATTCTACAAGATGTTGTATCGAGTCTGAGCTGACCCTGACTAATCAGCCACTAGTAACTGCTTCATTCAATGAGAGACAAGATCATTTTCTTGACGTAGTTAGAATTAATACAAAAACATTAAACCATTACCTGGTAGTTCTATTCCATTATATGTAACCTTTAGGTATAACCCATTTAAGTTCTATTCCATTAGATGTAACCTTTAGGTATAACCCATTAGTCCCATTCCATTAGATGTAACCTTTAGGTATAACCCATTTAAGTTCTATTCTATTAGTTGTAACCTTCAGGTATAACCCATTAGTCCTATTCCATTAGATGTAACCTTTAGGTATAACCCATTAGTCCTATTCCATTAGATGTAACCTTTAGGTATAACCCATTAGTCCTATTCCATTAGATCTAACCTTCCTATAGATGATGATGGTTGATGTTTTACGGCCACTTTTGTACACAAGGTTGTCTAAATGGGCCGAGCGACTTCCAAAGGTAATGAGACGAAGTGAAAGACGAAACAACCTTCAGATATGCCCACGCCGGGATTCAAACACGGGTGGTAGTGATCTGTGGTCCAGCACACTACGCTAGACCACGGAGGCGCCCGTTACCTTCCTATAGACATACATCACATACTATAACTGATTACAATAATCTATCAACAATAACACCCCCCCTCACCCCCCATAAACAGGGCATTGGCACATGTTCGGTTCCATGTTACTATTCAGAACCTGGATTATCATAAAGAAATGGGTCACCATATTCTGACCTATATTTAGAAAACAATGGATCAGGGTCACCAAGTACACTATAGCCAATCAAGATCCAGGTATTGGTACAGACAGTTTATAAACCGTCTGTATCTTGTTAACAAATGGGATTAATGTCCTGTCTGATCCAGACATGATATTAATATCAGAGCTTACAAGTCTCTGGATACACAGATAACAACTGTTATTGTTAAGTGCCTGATCCTGATACACCATAAGATAGGAGTTCAAAGTTAGTTGAAGGCTCCACGAGACAAGATTAATCAGATGTGTCTAAGGTAACAGTCATCTGACAATAAATTATTTAGATGACTGTAGCTAGTTATAGTTTGTATTTGTTACTGTATTAACATTACAGATTGTATAAGTAACCACTTGTAACATCCCAATATCTTTAAACTGACAAATATAAAATATAATTTAAATAAACAAAGATAACAGATCCTGACTGATCCATTGTGCTCTGTATCTAGTTATATGACAATAGTCTCCATATCCCATCTCGTTTTATATACCTACATATAATATATACAATAAATTAGTTTTGTGTAATCCAGTATACATCTAGACTGTAACAAGGAGAGAGTCATCCAGAAGACATCAATCCAGACAAACTAACGAGGCCATCTTTAACCATGTTGATCTCTCTTCAAAGAGTAACCTGTATTCTGACATCATTAAATTACTGACAGTTGTCTAGTTTGTAACAATGGAGCGAAGTATGTATTCTAATGCTCCACTACTACCACCACCACCACTACTACTACTACTACCACTACTGCTAGTGCTACTACTACCACCACCACCACTACTACTACCACCAGCACCACTACTACCACTACTGCTACTACTACTACCACCACCACCACTACTACTACTACTAGTTTTGTCATACCCAGTATTGTACTGTACATATTCTTGAGGTTATAATTATATTGTAAGTCTTCACAATCAGTTTAATTAATAATAATAAAGATGTAATACAATAACATCAACTAATAGATATTCAAAATGATTAAACTAACTCTAATTAACATAAAATACAGTCATCTAGAGTAATAATTAATATAATAATACAGTTTAAATGTGGTTCTATAATATAAACTGTTCATTATAAATAGGTTACTCTATATTTAACTGTTGTCTATAATCTCTATATTGTGATAATCAATTTCTTTCCGGTGTGTGTGCGCGAGCGTGTGTGCCTGCGTGCACACGCGTGAGTGTGTGTTCTAGCATTATTCCACATGACAGATGACAACCACAGATGTTTGACCACTTATTATTATAAGTTAGTATATATGTGTAA
>JAODUP010000425.1:180000-250000 GCA_025642065.1 Paralvinella palmiformis | reverse complement strand
AACAACCGCGGTCATACCAATCAGATAACTATATAAAAAAACCCAAACAAGCGGTCATACCAATCGATAACTATAACAAAAACAACGCGGTCATACCAATCAGATAACTATATAAAAAAACCAAACAACCGCGGTCATACCAATCAGATAACTATATAACAAAACCAAAAAACCCGGCGGTCATACCAATCGATAACTTACAAAACCAAACAACCGGCGGTATACCAATCAGATAACTATATAACAAAACCAAAAAAACCAACCGCGGTCATACCAATCAGATAACTATATAAAAAAACCCAAACAACCGCGGTCATACCAATCAGTTAACTATATAACAAAACAAACAACCGCGGTCATACCAATCGGGTCTTATAACAAAACTAAACAACCGCGGTCATAAATCAGATACTATAAAACCCAAAATAACAACCGCGGTCATACCAATCAGATAACTATATAACAAAACCAAACAACCGCGGTCATACCAATCAGATAACTATATAACAAAACCAAACAACCGCGGTCATACCAATCAGATAACTATATAACAAAACCAAACAACCGCGGTCATACCAATCAGATAACTATATAACAAAACCAAACAACCGCGGTCATACCAATCAGATAACTATAAATTAACAAAAGGCTCAACAAACCGTAATATCAATCAGATAACTTATAACAAAACCAAACAAACCGCGGTCATACCAATCAGATAACTATATAACAAAACTAAACAACCGGTCCCTCAAAATAACATATAACAAAAACCAAACAACCTTCGAACGGTCATAAATCAGATAACTATAAACAAAACCAAACAACCGCGGTCATACCAATCAGATAACTATATAACAAAACCAAACAACCGCGGTCATACCAATCAGATAACTATATAACAAAACTAAACAACCGCGGTCATACCAATCAGATAACTATATAACAAAACTAAACAACCGCGGTCATACCAATCAGATAACTATATAACAAAAATTATAAATAACTAACTAAATAACAGATAATATCAACTACAACAAATACAAGAGTCCATCTTCCTACATTATTGAAATTATCACTAAAATGGCACAACTATAATTCTCGTTTAATGATGATCCATCAATATTTTATGAACAAATATTTATTTCTGTTCTGCTCAGCATCGAGGTGTGGCTTGGGATAGATTTAATTTAGTCTAAAGTAGATTGGTCTTTAATTACTAAAAAACACTATTTATGAAGACAAACACAAATTTTACACAAATAATACCAGATGGATATTAGTTCCTGAAATAAGAAAAGTTGACAAAATATATAGTAAATAAACTGATGTACGAGATCCATACAAGAGACATAATCTCTATCTCAAGAGAACTGTGTATTCATTTAGTATACACCCAGATACCAAACAATACACAAATAAATTTATGGTTCAATCGCTTCTCCATCCTAAAAGATGGTGAAAAAACAGGATTTAATTAAAAAATCTCTTAACTTTTCTTTATTTACTGCTAACAAGTAAACATTCAGCTACGGATAACTGACAATGTATATAACAAAATAGCTGATAATAGATTTAATGGAGCTGAATATAGTTCTCAAAATAGTTCATTGATAGTTTATATTAAAACATGGTGATTGTGGGACAATTTTAAGACTGTTGTTGTTATGTTTACGTTATACTTTGTTATGTTACTCTAATTGTCTATAATGTTCTGTACTCAGGTTTGACAAATTAAAATAGTTTGCAAGTTTGTGAGAAGAAAAAGGTCCACGTTTATGTATCTAATTTTCAGACTGAGGTAAACCGTAAAGACAATTAAAAATGACCCACATTTGTAAATTTGTCTCTGCTAATTATAATATTATAATGGGAACCACTTCCATATTTGTATTTTTTTAAATAAACTCATCACATATCAATATTTTACTAAATGGTATAACGACAAAATGTCCTGTTTTTGTAGGCTGCTAATAGAACTTACATTAATAATATTAGCAACAACCAAATCTGGACATCTCTATAATATGATCTCTATAATGTGATGTTCTTGGTGTGTGTCTCTGTGACCTACCTATTAGTATTACTATTACTCTCTAGTACCCATGTTCAAACCTTTAAGACTACCTACAAAATTGGGTATAACACATCAACATTTGTGATGTCCTAAATTAAACAAATATGTAGCTAAGGATGATGGGCACTGATAAAAAATAATCGTCAATGTCACTTTTTTTTAAATTTGTTTGTATTATACCAGGTATGTGAATGAAAAAAGGCTACTTTCCTAGCTATTTTTATTTAAATACATCTATGTTAGTCGTGTCGTAAAAGATCACATGATTTGTTTTATAATTGTATTAAATGGGGATATTCAGATTTTCTTTTCACACACACACACACACACACACACACACACACACACATATATATACAATAACTCACAAACTAGACGAACAAACTCTTTGACTTAAAAAAAAAAATATATAGCAAATTACATCCTCTTCCTAACAAAATATAAAACAAACAGAATTCTTGACATATTTTTGCCCAAATAAACGTAAACATGAGGACCCTCCACAGAATCTCAAGAATGAAGACAATAAATCTCACACTTTCTCACATTATATTAATACCCAAAATAAGTATAGCTAAATAAAATACATTTCAAATAATGTACCGAATTATGTAATAAACCAGCAGCGTAGGTCACTAGGTGGCGCCTGTAGTACAAAATCAAATGGCCCACTAAGATCAACAAAGTCTAATATCTAGATATTGTGTAAAAATAATGGTAATAATTTAAAGTCTGTGTTAATAAAATATAACAAATGCTAGTAACGTTCAAGCATAACTTTATATTATGGTAGCCATCTCTCTCTCTCTTAATTCACGATCAGTACAGATAATTTGAGAGTGGGGGTAGACATAGCATAACGTCGAATCTACAATTACTAATACCATAGCATCCTAGTCTAGACTCTGTGTAAAACTAGCAGACATTTGGCCAAAGAAGAAAGGGTGACTCACTCAAACATACACACACACATATACAGAAAGAGAGAGAGGGGGAGAGACACACACGCACAGCGACTGACTCAAGTCAAAAACCTTTCTTTCCCTTTTTTTGTCAAGACCCTGAAGTCATATCAAGAGCACACCTCAAGTGTATAAACAACCTAATTTCCTGTAACCAATTACAGCCACCGACAACAGACACATAACGTGTACAGATACATAACGTGTACAGACTGAACAGACACATAACGTGTACAGACTGACAACAGACACATAACGTGTACAGATATAAAGCAACTTCTTAATTTTACATTTTGTGTCCAATAACTGTTATCAAGTGGTTATCTATACTTAGATCTACTAGTACTAATGTAGCTTTTAATCTGAGATAAGATAGATCTAATTGTTGTCATTTTTCTACACTAATAATTCCACAGATTATTTACATTTTATGCACAAAGACCACAATGTTATATAAAAACACATCACAGCCATTAATCACTACTGCTAACTCAGTTGAGACCATACATAAATGTTATGTATGGTCTCAATTGAGTTAGCAGTAGTTTATATTATAAATAACAGTAATTCTAGCTATCATCACCTGATATTGTCTATCGTGATTCCTGTATAATAAATAATACTAGATACTCATCAAATTCACAACTAAACCACCCATATTTATCAAAATGAGCCGTGTATGTATTAAATTAGCAATAACTGAACACAACGTTCTAATTTGATCTTTATGAAAACTAAACAGATACAATGTATCAGTAATTTTATATTATAATTTATGATACTAGTATATTTTTACTAACAAAATAACATGAAAGAATACCCAATGAGGGGATATCGTAAGATTTTGATCCTCATAATATATTTAGTATTAACAACTAAGTATTACCAATGACGTCATTCATATTATTAATGAATCAAATAATGTGACTACAATAAACAAATTATTTAGATTTGCTCATCTCAGAAACTACTAAACGTCTATAAATCTAGAATTAATAAAGACATTTCTATAATACCACATAACAAGACAGACCTCCAAGTGTTATCTGTGTCAAAGATGGGGGATTTCTTAGATGTGATATTTTATGTTATTCCATATACTACCAGGTAAGTTTTTGAATCTGTCCATTCCCAAATTCCCTGAAACATACCCCATTCATAACAAGGTAATAATCGAGATGTATGTAACTACAGACCTGTGAGTATATTGTCCAAGATATTTGAATCAGCTATAAGCATATTTTGATAACATTTACAATTTTACAACTCAATCCTATCTGGATTTAGACAACAAATATTCTTCTGTCCATGATAGGAAATATTAAACAATCTCTAGATGAAGACAAGACTGTTTGTGTATTGTTAATGGATTTATCCCCAACTTTGATTATATTTATATACAATACCAAATATTTATAGCTAAATTTCATGCACATCTATGTTTGATTGTGAACTAATGTTTAACTACAATTGTAACAGGAAATAACAAATAAAATTAGGCAACAATATTAGTTAATATAAACTAAGGGAGCTGGCCAAGGATCCAGGATGGTAACATAATCATATAATATGTTTTTCAATGATATGCTATTATTTAAATACTAGTTATAGATGACGATGAGGAGATTTATAATTATTGAGATGATAATAATTTGGTGTGTACTGGATATTTTTATGATTCAACCAAATAAAAATTGTTACATGAGATAAACAATGTTACTTTCTGGTTTGAAGCATATAGTCTTTGGTAAATTACTAAATATGATTGTCGATATTCTTTTTTTATCAGAGACAACAAATTAAATTATAAGTGAAAATCATGTTAAAATATTAGGATTACAATCACATAATAAATTAAATTTTACTGAACATGTATCCAAGCTTTGTAACAATGCTGATAAGCAAGAACAATAAGAATATGTTATATTATCCCTAATTCTTGTTGTTCGTCAATCTCACCACTCCAAAGCCAAAAAAGTCGGGTGTGTGCTTATTATGGTATGTGTACTAAATACATCATGCCATTTGGGTATATTTGCACCTTATTATTTTATATTCATCACACTTATTTCCTCTTGAACATATTTATACCAAATTGAACATGGTTTGTCACTAATGTTATTTGTTTACATTTTATCAACTATAAATAAACATTTCTCGCTCTTACTATTTCTACATATTATTGTTAAACAATTAATAATAAATATACCTAGAAATTAACCAGTTATGATAAACATACCCGAGTTCTTCAATAGTTACTTCTCACTTCATTTATGATTTAAGAGAGACTAAATATATTATAATATAATATCAAATAGTATCAGAACATTGATACATACTTATTACTATCAATACTGACAGTAAATTAAATCAGAATATGATCAAATTAACTTTAATAAACACAAAATTAAATTATTGTCCAAAAGTAAAGTATCATCCTTCAAACAATTAAATATCTTCTTTAACAATGTGTTATAAATGTAAATAACATAAATCAGTAACAATACACCAATATTTATTACTCTAGTCACTATATATATATACCCAGTCAAGATCAAATACACTTAACAGAGCTATCCTAAAAAACATCAAGTAGAAATCACTGCAGCTTTGTGGCTGATCCAGATTACAGTTGGTATGATTTGTATTCAATAAGTGGCAAAACCTAATTCCAGAATTATGTGATATTATTTAAATTACTTCAAACAATGCACATAATAATTAACGCAGCGTCAAATATTGCACATATGATTTCAACTGATTAACCAGTTAATTAATACTACCAGGAGTAATTAAATAATACCATTACAGTAAAACAGCAAAGATAAGCTAAAGTTTCTTCAAGATATAAATATTTCAGTAATATTTGGTTTATTAAAGTTCACTCTCTTTTAAAATAGACAAATTTATATGTTTACACAAATTATAAATAATGTCAAAATATTAACTACTTAATAAATAATCCATTCAGAGTGTTGATGAATTGACTATAATTTGTCTGTGAACTACCATTTTGAAGCTAGACACAGACTGGATGCTCTTGAAGTCTGAGGTCTATACTATAGGTACGAGCCATTCATATTGTCTATTTATTAAAATGTAAACGAAGCAGCAATTAAAGCTTATAATTTTGGAACAAAAGCATATATGTGAATATTACATTATAACTGATCCAAACAGCTGAATGTATTACTAAAATGGGTAAAGAAAACTATTTAGTGAATTCTTTATAAACATTATCTAATATTCCTTTAAGAAGAAGCTTTATATAAATGAACCACCCACATCATCATTTAGCAGTAGTTAACAGACCCATCATTGTTGGCAGGTAAGGTAATGTGGATGAAAAAGCCATCTGGAATATCTGTGGCCTCAATTGATTTGGTTACACGATCCTTGTGATATCTGACTTTTCTCCTTTCTGCCAAACAAACTGGTAATCTTCCAGTAATTTGAATTATTTATTTTTATCTATGATATCAGGTATATTTATTTTAGCTACATTAAATGATTAATGTAGAATTTTCAGTTTTATAAGCAATAGATAATTAAGTCATATTATCTGAGAGTAAATGATCCCTTTAAATACTCTAGATTTATCATTGTATTAAACGTTTCATTATGTAACAGCAAGATAATAAGTTATAAAGTTTATAATAATCTGATATTAAGTCTTTAATAACAGTTCTATAATATATCCTTTTCTTGCCTAATGTCTTATATTTTAATTGATCGATAAGTTACTTCTAGGTTATGTCTTAATATTAGAATTTGTGATCTGGAAATGTCACAAAATAGTTATTGGGAAATCAATGTTAAAAAAAGACAATGGTCAAAAATATGGAGGAACCCACAATCAATCAATCAACCATGGAAGAAGGTAACTTATTTTATTAATTTTTCTTCCCAAAGCTATTACTAGTATTAGGTTCCACACCTTTTTTATATAACAAATATACAAGTTGGATAGATAGCCATATTTTAATGATAATGTGTAAAACTGTAAAATTATAAAGGTGCTGATTCTATAATTTCCCAAATCACTGTCAATATAACAACATGCTGCGGCAATTATTTTGTTGATTATGCCACTCAAATTTTATGTTATTATTAGATCTGTTGGATTGTGTTAGTGATACTTTATAGAATACAAAGCAGTTTTCATATTTTAATAATAGTTGACAATTTGTATAAAACAAAATATAATTGATTTCTGTCAGTAACTTATTCAAGTCTACACAAAATAAAAACCTTATTTATTCGGAACAGTGCAGGGTTAGACATTAATACTCCCCCACCCTAATCATGATATCGAGAAATATAAAAGCTACTGATGGTTGTCTGACTTGGCAACAAAGTTCTGTGATAACAATTTGAACTTTATTTGAGATTTTCCATTAATTTCATTTGTGTATTCAATACATCGGTCAATAAAACAGGAGATGGATGTCTAGTCCAGTAAAACATGTAGCTCGTTGACATATCTCAGTGAAATTGCACAGAGAGGAGAAGCAACGATTCACAAGGTGCTTCCCAGAAGTCCACGCACAGCTGGCTTATGTAAAACCTAAAACCATCCGATAAACATGGCTGCTACAGATGTATGACAACTTTTTTTGGTTGTACCTTATTCGCCCCCAACATGGCAAGTTAATGTTAAACCATAATGTCAATGCCTGTAGTGGAAGAAATTAACAGTTCCTTCCCCCGAATAAAATAGAAGATAATAAGTTACCAAACAATATGGTGATGTAGGCAAATAGAAAATAGTGCATCAATGTGACAGATGAATATTTTTAACAACCTAATAATGGTATAAGTATGATATAATAATACTAATAATTATGAAACTTCGATAGTGCCAATATCCTCAAAAAGAATTGAGCTCAGTGGCACATCTAGTACAGTGGTTGAACAAACTCATAGTCCTGGTATGCTACAATGTTCAGATGGAAAAGAAATTTAGGAAGGATAAGCGAGTCTGAAAAGGTAAGTTTTCAAATGGTGAAGGAAAGAAACAATACTATTTTATGACTTCCAAAGAGTAGGGACAGTAACTGAAAAAGCACGAGTCCCAGCATGAGTTTTAACTCATGTGAAAAAGTAGGTGAAAACCAGACGAATGGAGTTCTCTGGACAAGGGTGCTAAAGAAAACATGGAAAATAGATAAGAAGGTTGTCCAGAAGAAAGAGTTTGATAGGCAATAGTGCAGAGTTTTAAAATGATGCGAGATCGAGCAGGGAGTCAGTGAAGAGATTTCAGAAGTGGGACAGAATGGAAAAACCGATACCAACATATTTATTATCTAACAGCCTAATTAGCTATTTCAGAAGAGCAAAATACTATCTCATACTTACAAGAAATATACTGATGAGATTTGAGTAACTACATCAGGCCATCATTGTTTACTGATAGCTTAATTAAACACAATCATAACAACATACAGGAGAACAAAATGGTTAGTTCTTTCATTTAGGGGAAGATATGTTTCTTCCAATATGGAAAATAAATTGAAGAAAACAATGGAAGAAGCTCACAAACTTCTAAAAAATCCGATGATTCCTACATATTTCACATTTGTAAACACACAAACTTACCTAGGAAAGGCATCGAAGAACCACGTTCTCTTCGTATCGGGAAATGCAACTCTCATCCCAGACATGAGGGGGGAATGCAAGATAACAGCCCCAACTTCATAGCGTGCTGCCAAGTCTACCGTAGGTACTGTTCCTATACTCTGTCCATATAAAATTATATTTTCAGGTGTAACTCCATACCTGTTTCTTAGCGTCTGCCACGCAGCATCAACATCTGCGTACAAGTTTTTCTCAGAAGGTTTTCCTGAGCTAATTCCATACCCTGAGTAGTCATAACTAAAAATGTTACAATTGATACGTGATCCCAGACCTATGTAGAAGCTGGTCATCTGTCCAAGATCAACTGCATTGCCATGGCTAAATAGGATTGTGTACTTGGCGTTTGGACAACACCTGACATAGGCACATGCTATGTGATTACCCCTAGTTGTACGTGTCATGAATACCTCTATACAGTCTAATTCTCGTTGGGTATACTGCCATTCCGCCCTTTCTGTAAGATGTAATGAGTATCTGGACCCTGTTTCGTCTGAGATGAAAGAGTACGTGGGCTCTGGAGGGAGGAAGGCAAGTTTCGCTGCGATCCGCGAGGGGCAGGGTGGGCAACAAAACAGACAACACAACTCACTAAACGACAAACCGTTCATTTTGAACAAATTACTGGTTCCTAAAAATCACACAAACGGACACAGACAGGTCTCCAAGGCTCCACAGAAACCTTGTATGGGACAGTTTATCTGTTTCCTGGTCGTCGTGGCAGTAATTTCCAGTGTTTCAAAGCGACAAGGAAACAAAACCAGCGATCAATAGTGACGTCACTGCGGTGCAGCCATCCAAAGTTGAAAACGAGGATGGCTGACTCGCAGAAATCTCTTTGTTTACTTCCATCTAAACCTCATTCTATTATAATACTTTGTAAATATTGTTATTACGTGATATTATTATTTTAATAATACGTATATTAATTAAAGGATTTATTAGATCTTGGTAGTAAATTATTTTATTATCCGTACCTACAATATGTCTGCGGCTATAAGCATGTGTCATTTCTAATGTTTTTAAGTGCCATTTGTCAAATAATATGTTTACGTATTGCTGTACGTCATCATTTTTCAATTATTAAAATATTTCCAGGATTCGCTGGGATATAAAGTTGTTGTTGGTAATTGAATTAGAGATAAGTAAAATGAGTTCTCAGAGAGGTAATGTTATAAGACACCGCCCACAGAAATACAAGAACCAGTCTTCCTTCAAGAACACGCTGCATTGTAATGAAAAAACTAAATTTATAAATAATCTCCGCGCTGAAGGCTGCTGTACTCGGTGCAAAGACATTATCGAATGGAAGATAAAGTATAAGAAATACAAACCGCTAACGCAACCAAAGAAATGGTTAGTATGAATCTATGAATAGTATAATTAATTGATGATTTAACTTTTAAGGAACTGGGCTGTGGGCACTTAGAATTAGATTGATTTGATGGATGTAGATTTTAGACTATAGTTTATTTAGATATAGATTTATGCAGGTTCGGGTGTCAAAGAAGGTTTAGAGTTGTTGATGTTCTGCACCTGTGCCTCTCTGTATGTATCATAATCTTAAATCTAACAAACTCGCCCCAGAGGCAGAGCTAGTCGCCTAGTGCCTGTGATAATGTTACCATTTTATAAAGGCTGGTAGTGATATTATTTACCCAGCAGCCAGGTCCCAAATGATAGAAAACAGTCTTATTCATCCGGCAGCTGGGTCCCGAAGGAAAGTATCTGCAACTGCTTAACCAGCAGCTGGGTGTGCAATGCTAATTTTTGTTCTTGTTCAGCCGGTGTGCGACAACATAAATCTTCACTCAGTGGCCAGCAAGCTGAGCCGGGTCATAGCAAATGGCATGTGTGCTAGAGGCATTGCACTCACCTTCATTTTCCGGACAAAGCTGATGGTAAACATTCTCATGGAACCTGATGCTGGTGTATCTCATTGCAACTTTTGATTACCACACAAAACTTCACTGAGTTGTACTAATTTTTCCATCTCCCTTCAGTTGTTAGTAAAACAGGAAATACCAGTGTCCAAATGGGACTGGCGTCAATCTTGGGCGGGTGCACAAGCGGCAAAATCTTCACTGGGGATCCGGCAGCTGGGTGAATAATGACTTCCTTTTATAAAATTGTTATTGTTGTATTTGGCTCTGCGTGTCATATATTATTGTAAATATGTATATATCATTGTATATGCCATATATCATTTTATATCGCAAATATATAGGAATGTCACCCATTTGCTGAGCATTTAATGATTTATGTACATTTTGCATAAATGTTTTAATAATGTATATTGTTTAATGCATTGTTTAAAGTTTGTTTTAAACTATTGTTTATCTGACATGACATAGATTAGATAGCTCTAAGTATCAAAGAAAGCTTGCACTGATTTAGTGCCAACACCGTCCTCGTCTGTTAAAACTTAAATTCTGGATTTTGGTGATGATAATTCTAGCACCAAACCATTGAATTCTGTGTGCATCTTTGTGAAACACAATCTGAGCTATCATCTGCACAGTCTGTGCAGAACTTATGTTTGGTCAGCACTATCTAGCTCAGCAAGGCACTGATGAAGCAGAAGCTGTCAGAATGGCAGCATACAACCTTGCTTCAACATCATCTGGCTCTTCATCTGTGCATCTGGTACGGTGTTATAAAGGGTGCTGGTGCATCTGGCAGATTACTGTGCAATGGTAGTAAGGTATATAGCTCGATCATCAGCATGAATTGGGTGAAAGGACATTGTTTGAACACTGCACTGCCATCCAGCCAGCCAGTCTACCTAATAAAGACTAGATGAACACCTTAACCTAGTATGGATATACTTAATAATTAAACAATATTACTAAAGCTGTATAGGTAGACATGAATGTATCTAAAATAATTTAAAATGCAAATGAAACTGAGTTTTGTACACTTCAAATCTATTCACCTTTTTATATTAAAAGATACTACAATGCTGATAAGAATTGTCAATTTAAGAGTCTTCTGACTTATTTTTGTTTATTTATTTTTTAATATCAGTAAATTTTATAAACCAGTTTTTTTTAGCATTTTCCATTAACAATTGACTGTAATTAAATGTATTGTTTGTTTAACTATAGCAGTTCAAACATTTTATGTTATCTTTTTTACACAAGTGTTTCTGTAAAGAAAACAATTTACATAATTTAGTATCATCAATTACACTAGGACAGTCCATAGGAGACTATATAGTCTATAAATAAATATATTGATATTAACCTACTAATTTATATTAATTAATTAATTATTGTATTTTTGTATTTAACATTATATTTATATTATTGATTGTATCCATTTAGAAACCTGGATTATTAGAACATGATTTGGATTATGAAAACTTTTTATCCAGATTCCTTGAATATAGAGATGTTAAACTTAAAGGTGATGATTCTGTCAAAAAGTATTATGAGAATTCCTTTAGTTTTAAGACAACTATAGTTAGAATGGAAATGTCTAATCATACAGACAAAAATAACAGGCATGTTTATCTTCAGTGAAAAAATATGGTTTTGATGAAACTGATTAAGGAAGATTATTCAGAAGTTATTAGAGTAGATAACATAAAATGTCCTGTATGGCATATATTTTATCTGGATCAGAGTCAATATTTCTTGATGGTGAGTCATCAAAATAGTTCATTTACTAACTATGTCCTGAATCAATCAAGGTTAGATGACATAATTTGTTGACTTTTTAATCTCATAAACACAAGACTGACAAATTGTGTGTGAGATATTTGCTGTTATTTATTTCTATATTAACTTCAGTTTATATAATGTGGCACATTAGGTCTCCCAGTCCAACTAATATGCCACATTATATATTGTAATGTGGCACATTAAGTGTCCCAGTCAACCTCAGACATCCAGTTTAAAAAACATTTAAAATTAAGCCGTCAATGATCAAATTATTTATTTTATAGTCTTTGGGCATGTTTCTGATATATTAAATGATGCTTTAAGATATAAAGTTAGCCATATTTTATATACGGACTTGTTTAGAATATTTTAGAGAGAGAAAAGATCCATGTAGCCAGACATGTATTTAGACTTGTTTTTAGGACCAATAAACTCCCCTGGAGTCGAACCCACATATAATTCATCATCATCACTCTCTTCACTGAACATCTGTTGTATCTGTTCATGTGTCATTATTGTAATCGCCTACTTCGTCTGCATCAGTGTCAGATTTGTCATTATGTTCAGCCCATAATACTTCATCTTCCGTGTCATCTAAATCATAGCTGATAGAGGCACTTCTTAAATGATTTGGTAATGATGGCGGGGTCGATTTAATCCCAGGTCATTTTCACCCACTAAGTGACTATAGGTAACCATGCCCACTTTAGGTTCCCTGCTGCTCTACATTCATTTCCGTAATGTTGTTTGAAGTAGTTTATTAGTAGTTCCCATGTGCCAACTATATCTAACACATTGTTTGCTGTAATCATTTTCCTTTGATATGGCTTCTAGGTTCATTCTTTGTGTGTCATCATTTACCGTTCCGTTCAATTACACACGCTCACGTATCTCAAAAGTATTTGTGTTTACGTCACTAATTAAAGTACCAGATTAAATAATCTTGGCGGTTATTACGATTAAGTTTGGATTTGAAAGATAACAAAGAAAACACACCTAATAAATTTGTTTATTGTTCATATATTCATTATTAATGTTTAAAAACAATATTATTATTCTATTTCCCCCTAACTTATGCCAGATATTACTTTCCCTTTAGTATGACCCATGTATAAGACACACTCGATTTTGGAGTATAAAAAGTGTGTCTTATATGCGAGTATATAGTAGGTAAAAATGTTGATGTTTTACGGCCACGTTTGTGCACAAGGTAGGCTAAATGGGCATGTATCAGTACTTAACATTATTTCATTTTACATGGCAGCATCAAATGTGACCAGAAGACTGTGAAGAGAGCATATTTTATTGTTTGTCAGCTGTGTGCAGAAAAACACAAAATTTGTGTCAAATGTGGAAAAGATGAAGAAATCGTCTTGCAGTAAGTTTATTTCATATTAATAAGTAATCTATTTGTTTATGGCTAAGCTGTAGTAAACATGTTACATTTTCCATAACAATTACAAAGAAATTGTCCTATATTATTGGGGGGGGGGGGGGGGGGGGGGGGGGGGGGGGGGGGGGGGGGGGGGGGGGGGGGAAAAAAAAAAAAAAAAAAAAAAAAAAAAAAAAAAAAAAAAAAAAAAAAAAAAAAAAAAAAAAAAAAAAAAAAAAAAAAAAAAAAAAAAAAAAAAAAAAAAAAAAAAAAAAAAAAAAAAAAAAAAAAAAAAAAAAAAAAAAAAAAAAAAAAAAAAAAAAAAAAACCCTTTTTAAAAAATGGTTTTAATGAAATAATAAAATTTTAAAAAATATTTTTAAAATATCCAAAAAGATTTAAATTTTCAATCATTTATTATATTTTAAAATTTTATTATAATATAATTTTAAAAACTTTTGTCAAAAGATGAATTAGTAAAGAATCAAGCTCAACTGGAACAAGAATTAAAGTATTTACCAGAGAGAAAGAAAAGTAAGTAAAATTTTAAGAAAACATTTATCTAACTTTTAATTTTAAATAAAACCCCCTTTAATAAATATTTTTAGGAAAAAACCTTTTAAATTTGGTCATATCACTCTTATCTGATACTGGTCTCTAATGTACTATTATCACATACGCCTAGACTTTAATAAGATATCTCTTTAGTGAAATATCAGACTGACTTTAAATTTGATCATATTACTCTTATCTGATACTGGTCTCTAATGTACTATTATCACATACGCCTAGACTTTAATAAGATATCTCTTTAGTGAAATATCAGACTGACTTTAAATTTGATCATATTACTCTTATCTGATACTGGTCTCTAATGTACTATTATCACATACGCCAAGACTTTAATAAGATATCTCTTTAGTGAAATATCAGACTGACTTTAAATTTGATCATATTACTCTTATCTGATACTGGTCTCTAATGTACTATTATCACATACGCCTAGACTTTAATAAGATATCTCTTTAGTGAAATATCAGACTGACTTTAAATTTGATCATATCACTCTTATCTGATACTGGTCTCTAATGTACTATTATCACATACGCCTAGACTTTAATAAGATATCTCTTTAGTGAAATATCAGACTGACTTTAAATTTGATCATATCACTCTTATCTGATACTGGTCTCTAATGTACTATTATCACATACGCCTAGACTTTAATAAGATATCTCTTTAGTGAAATATCAGACTGACTTTAAATTTGATCATATTACTCTTATCTGATACTGGTCTCTAATGTACTATTATCACATACGCCAAGTTTTGATCTTTTCTTCCTCAACCGTATTTAATTTTACTTCCCCAGTTTAGTATTAATGTTATGTACTGATATCTATATAGCATCAGTTAAAAACAGATTAAATTAAATGTTCTATAATAGTTTGTTTTATAATTATATCAGGATTAGATGACTTATCTGTTTCTAACTCAGCACTGATTTCTTAATTTGCTAAAGGTCAAAATTTGATTGATTACTGTAACATAAATTCCTAGTTTCTTTTACTTTATAAATGAAGTTTCATTATAACACCAAATCACTGCACTCCAGTAAAAGGGTTTTACAGTGTAAACTGTAAAATTATTATACCATCTTAAAATAAATGTGTGTATTTGTCAGGGCAGGAAAAATCAGTTACCCGGACACCTGGGACAAGTATGTTTTCATACCAGGCTAGTGCTGATCACCCGCTCGGGCAAGTGCCCTTTTGAGACGAAAATTCGCTAAATATGTGTGTGCACATGCCTGATGAGCAAACCAATTAAAATAATCAGGTTTTTTTTCCTGCTGCGTACCTATACTTATAATCCGCAATGGAAAGCTGTGTGTAGGTGCCAGCTACGCCTAAGCCGAGATTCCACATACGCTGCACGCAAATGCGATGTTGCATTACCATATATTTCAGACACTCCTCTCACCTTCTTACCTATTTTTGGTGGGAAACCCTGCCTGGACACTCAAATCAGATGGTTGAATCTAGAATTTATGACCCGATCGTAAAATTCTGGATTCAGCTGTCTGTTTTGTCGCATACGCAGTCACACATAGATCTATAGAATCACGCTCATATGTTTTCTATCTTTTGTCAGATTCACATACAGTGTATGGAATCTCGGCTTAAAACCAAGATTCCATATATGCGACATTGCCGTAGCATATGTAACATTGCGGTATTCATTTGTTTCGGACACCCCTCTTACTTTATGTATGACATATTTTTCTTGGGAAAGCATCAAATTGGATTTTTGAATTTCAGACTGTTACAATACTGGTTGTAAAAATATAGATTCAACCGTCCGATTTGCACCAATTGCTAAATGGAATGGTCCATTTTGTCATATTCGGAAATCACATACGCAGTTGGGCATATGAAATCATGCTCATACATTTACATGTTTTCCATTTTTTGTCGGATTCACATAACTCGTAGACTTTACCACATATATGGAATATCGGCTTAAGACAACACACCGCCTATTTAAATGGTGTTGCAGATTAAAAGCTGTATTCATTGCCGTTTACTGGTTGTATATTTATGGACATATTATTTGGGGTATCACTTTAAACAACCTTTGAATGCCCCCCTCTTGTAAGGATAGTTTATTAAATATACATTATTATCATTATTATTCTATTTCAGGAACATTTCTCAGGCTACATGCTCAAGGAAAGCTGACAGGTGATAACAGTCAAGATGGCGCTGGTGTCAGTGGGTCATATTCTGATAAAGACTGCGATGATTCTGACAATGGTTCTGATGATGTTCCATCAGACAATGAAGGAAGTGACAACAATGACACAGAAGATTTAGAAGATAAAGTAACTCATTTGGATCTACATCAACATAAACAAGATACACTTCAGCGATCAATCAGTGATGAAGTTTATTCTAATTCACGAGTAAATAATTATTCTGACGTGAGCAATGACATTGATGTATGAAAGTTAGAAAAATTATGTTGACAAACTACAGAATTAATGGTACTATGTCATAATACTGATTGATAGTCTTTACTGACAAATGTATTACTACATAATGAGAATTATCTATAATGTTATACAGTCATATGGTATATAACTTGTCATTACATAACATTATATTTACAACAGAAGATTTATTTGTTATTGTTAAATGTTAGGTTATTTAGACTTGATCAGTTAAAACTTTTAATCATCTAACTATAAACAATTAGTTTATACCGATTATAATATTATGTGATATAAAAATTTAATATTTTAAACAAATTGTCCATCTTTCTTAGATTCTAGAATTTGTATTATCAAAACATCAAAACCAGCCATTGACTCTTCTAGGTGTCATTAAAGTGGAGCTGAAGAGAGAGTGTATCTATGTGTCACTATCTATCTGTCTGTCTGTGTGTGCACATTCTAATGTTACGTGGCATTTTTCCTAAATATATCTCGTAAATCATCAGCATGGTATGAATTGCCTTATACTATTAACATCAGTTTGTCAAACTTTCCAAACACATAAACCATCCCCATCTGATTCTTCTTACCTTCTTCATCCTCAATAGGACATAAGGCTACAACAACAATATGATTGTCATTGTAGTTACCATAAGAGACTTGTTTTTTATGGGGTGGGGTTGTTAGCCCCACGCTCATCCCCTAACCTGGAGAACCAGATGCTGGGTTTAGTCTGGTCCCTCCTCTGAGACCTGCTCGAGTCCTCGAGACATGCAAGCCCCTTAAACATCAGCAAGGTACCAGCTCAGAGGGGGTAATCCACAGCCGATATTCGTCTAATAATGAAGTTCACTTTAGTACGTCATTAAAGGTCGCGAACATTA
Source organism: Paralvinella palmiformis (assembly GCA_025642065.1). Classification (NCBI taxonomy): domain Eukaryota; kingdom Metazoa; phylum Annelida; class Polychaeta; order Terebellida; family Alvinellidae; genus Paralvinella; species Paralvinella palmiformis. Next base: position 232,411 of record JAODUP010000425.1, on the reverse strand, counting down.
GAAGTTTCAATATTATTTTCAATCCCTTCTAATTTTATAGTTTATATTGTTAAACACTATTCACCATTATTTTTGTTAATGAAGACGGCAGTATATCATAACACTCTCGTGAAGTAGATGACGTCATGCACGAAAATGGGTCGACCGATAAAGTTTATGACGTCACAGCAGCCACACCTAGGCACGTAATAAACTTCACATGCTTGTTTAGTTATGAGTATGTTTTTGTTTACAGTATGATATTGGAAATTGAGGTATCAATTCATAAAATAAGGGTTACTTGGACTTGTTTTGTCCAATGAACACGAGCGAATGGCGCCTCGCCTACAAATTGCAATGTGATATGGGACTGGTTTTGAAGAAAGACGCCGTCCCAACCATATATCCAGAAAACGACAAAATGACACACCCACCTCCTATAACAAGTGTCACGGTGTATGTATCCAATGAGATCAGTCGGTCAGGAAAGAGCGAGACACAGAGTTGATCCAGAAACACGGACTGATCAAATTGTTAGAGCTATACATTGATAAAAAAACCTACTGTCTTGCAAGCGCTGATACAAGATGATAATCGTCCATTATTTCACTTGGACTATAATGTAGAAGATTCGTAACAGTACGTAAACTGTTATTTTGACTTGACCTACTTCTACAATTAAAAAACGTCAGTTGACCAAGGGCTTTAGCGAGTCAATAATCTCTAAGCTTATTTTTAAAAAGTGACTTCCCTTAAACTTATAAGTTATATTAAATAAAAATAGACTGTCTATATATCTGATAATAATAATAAACCAGTTCTAATCTTTATCATATTTTATTTGACTCCATTCATTTAATAATTGCTATCAACTTTTGTTTGTTGTTTCCTTGGGTACATCATTTGCCTTTGACACGGTAGCTTAATAAATACAAATATCATAATGACATTTATTTCTTTGTGTCAGAACAATTTGACTAAACTCATTTTGTTGTTGTTTGTTTCATGGTACACCATTGATGGGACTTTGTTATGTACTTTAGGGGATTTTTTGTTGTTCTTTTTCGTTCACTCTTGTTTTATATATATATATATATATTAGTAAATATTAGCTTTACATATTATATGACGTGAAAATAAGTATCGCCAAAACACAAATACGCGCTAAAACACACACACAACCGTTAAATAGGCGTTTATGATGAGGGTTTATAAACTCGATATAAATAACTGAAAGTTCAACTTTCTTGGCTTCTTCAGAAGTACAAATATCGTTAATCTTAGATTACGTACGTCATATACTTTAACACAACTTTTATCAATTAAGGGTTTGAGACACAATTTTAACTATATGATCAATTTATATATATATATATATCCAGATCAAAAATTGCTGTACTGTTTATAACAGTTTATCTGATAATTATATCTGATGATATAAACCACTCGAGTGTATAGATAACGTTGTTGCTGTTCAAGAATTATCTAATTCTAAAAAAAATTGTCTCATCACATTAGTTTTTATATGCCTGGTTCAACATAATAGAAAGACAAATTTGTTCCAAACGATATCAGATCACAATCTTTGGGATATGTTTATTCTGATAATAATTAAGACAACCAGAATTTCAGAGATAGTGTATTTATTCTATTTAATGTTTAAACAATAAAGCAATTCACTTTAAGAGATAGGACCAGATAATTAGACATAATAATGATTTGGTTTAATAGAATTTCGAATTTATTGTTTTACACCGTCCAGATTTGTTCCTTATTTTGTACATAGTTAGATAAGACTTTAATTTACTCGATCTGAACTTTTAGAAATCTCCTGTTTATTATTATTATTAGCGCTATGGTAAACAGTTCAGTTGGTATTATCAAGTGAAGCAGGTTATATCAACGTTCAACAATTATTGGATAAAGAAAATACACAATCACAACTCTTGATGGAGCAGATGAGGATAGTGCTGACATCTAGTGATTAAATCAAGAAATTGTAAGATGGTTCATTTTTAATCTTACGTAAATTTATAAGAATTAATGAAGTCGTACGTACATACATACATAATATATATGTACTCATGTCTATAAATAACATGGTGTTATAACAAACATGGTGTTATAACATTTACCCTGGCGCCACCATGCATCTGAATGTCACACTACAGTCTCGGGTTAGACGTCTAAGAATCAGTGTTGCATGGCGATTTACGCGTTTAGTGGCCGATAAATATCCTACTGAAAAGCTGTATATAGGATATTTACCAGCTATATTTGGATTTTATTTATAGTTCATTGAGGGTATGTGATCTGCAGATCATAATTTGTATTTAATATGAATAGCATAAACTTCATCCAATAGATCTATGCCACTAAACTAAGTAACGTTTAACGCGATTTGCATGGCTGTCATGGTCCGGTCTGTCTAGTTCAAACCTCTTTTTTAGAACCTTTGCCACCTAACATGACGATATGAATGGATCAAATCAATGATCACATAGATTATAATTCAATGGGTGATTCCTATTACTGTAACATTGGTATTTATGCATGATATCTTGTATTGAAACTGAACTGTTTTATTTTCTGAATCAGCCATTCGTGCAAAGTTTACTACGTATAAATGTAAAAGGGACTGTTAATACTCTAATATAACAAACGTACCAGTAAAAATAATATTTCCAAAACTTGAAAATTTACTATTACATCTATATTAAATAATTAAATCTTCATTAAAATCAATTTACATTCAGCTAAAAATTTAATTTTAAAATCATTTATTTAATCCATTGAAACCATCAAAATCAGAGACTACTAAGGAAAGTATATGGATACGTCATCAGAGGAAAGATAATCACATGGGTCAGGTCATTCCTCATAGGCAGAAGACAGTTAGTCTCCATATCCGGTGTATCTTCCCTACTGACACATGTCCATAACGGGATACCACAGGATAGTGTTCTGGGATCTCTCTTATTCGTTATCTTCATCATTGACATGCCAGAGGTAGTTAACAGTCTAATCAGGATGTTCGCGGATGACACATAACTGTTCAGGACTGTAAACAGAGAAGCAGACTCAACAGTTCTCCAGACAGACTTGATTGTACTGCAAGAGTGGAGTAACAAATGGCAGCTGAAATTTAATGTAGATAAATGCAAGATATTAAAAATACGAGGTAAAATTCCAAACCAAAAGTATGATATGACCCAATGTGGAAAACCATTAGAACTACATGAGACTAAACTAGAAAAAGATCTGGGTATCCATATATACCCTGAATTAAACTTCAGTTAACACTCTGAAAACAGGTCAACAAAGGAAACCAAATACTGAGAAAATACACAGGACATATTCCTATTTTGATGCCGAGTCTGTGACCAGACTATATCACTGGTTCGACCCCACCTTGATTATGGTAATCCAGCCTGGAGGCCCCTCTACAACAAAGACATCACCCTACTTGAGAGTGTGCAAAGATGTGCCATTAAGCTAGTCCCGGGCCTGCATCATATGGAATATGAGAATAGGCTGAAACAATTGAAGCTACCAAGTCTCCACAACCGTAGGACAAGAGGCGATATGATAGAGCTCTACAAACATACACATGGTATGTATCATATAGACGCCAAGTACATCAAATTAGATCAGTCACAAACCACCATTCATTCAAACTAGCCAAAGAACGCGTAAACAAAAGGGGTACGACGAAAGGTCCTCACCATAAGAGCAACTAATACATGGAATCAACTCCTAGCTGAGGTTATAAATACCCCAATTCTGAACGCTTTTAAAACAAAATTAGATCAATCCTGGAGACGATGGAAATATAGCCAACAACCGGTAAATGCATTCTTTCAATATGACAATGAGACCCTAGGTAGGTCATTATCTGCTAACTGGCTATATACCTAAACTATATGCTGTGTCATGCTCATCTATAAAGATCGGTCCGCTCAATCATTGAGTTATATCCTGATAAATATTGCGTTAAATCCTTTGGACAGACACAATTAATCATTCAACTGAAATACTAGTCTCAGTCTTCGTATAATATGAAATAATTTGCTGAAAGATTTACCGTTACTGCGTTAGTGAAAAGTTACCATCCCCTATTAACAGTGGGTGCCATACCTGTTTCTAACCCGAGACCACAGTTGGTAATTAACCGATGCAACGCATTTCGCCTGGATCGGTCTATTATGATTGATGTTAAGTGAACGTCTGGTTGAACACATACATCACACGTACAAACACAATGAAAACCTGTTTTAAAAATAATTATTATCCATTTTGAAAAGAATGGAAGCCAAAATAATACGATGTTCCGGATGTTTGTATTATCAGTTTAATCGTTAAATAATCTAGCGTAGAAAAACAGGTCACGCAGAAACTACAAAATAAACGGTCAATAATCATTAATATATTGAATTTGATCGTTAACAGCTGTCCTTATACTACACCAGATATGTACTACAATCTATAATATAAGGGTCAGGTAAATGTTCGAGTTCAACTTTGATTTCATTTGCTAATACGTATTATTCCTGAAAAAGTGGTTCTTGGTCAGAGCTAACATGTCACAAAACGGAAAACAAATTCGGTTCACTGTTCCGTGAAAATCAATGAATTGTAGGTCTAATTGTTAGGCCGTCGGAGGTGGGCATTGAAATCCCCCGCAGAGATACTGGTGACGCTTATAACAACGTTTATAGGCCATTGTGTGTATGTAGCCCAGTTGACGATGTGGTTTTTTTCTTCTTATCCGACTAACATCGTATTATAATCTCCGTCTTTCTGCCACAAACAACGCCATTTAATAACCAGCTAACAGATGTTGATGACGAGGCTAATGGATCAATATGGCGTCATCTGGTCTGAGGTTAGTCTGAGCTTTAAGATAGCCTAATAATCAAACATTGGCTACCAATTGTGGACACTATTTAGTCAGTGGTTGTAGCCTGGATACTGACTAATATCGACTAATTTCCAGTAGTCAGCTGCTGTAGTCATCGTATTTTAACAAACATTTGAGTCACTGAATTTGGTTTGGGATCTTCCACGAGGAGTAACGTTCAACTACTAAATGTCGCTACTATAGGAATGAGAAAGCCTATTGTGATTTTCTTGTATATCGGATGTTGTCAAGGTTGTGGTTTATTTCGACATATTAGTGTATATAGGGAAGTGTATGGATGTGCCATCGTTCATTTAGGAATTGTTGATGATTAAAAGTGATTTTTTAGACGAAACAGTGGAGAGTAATCACCTCAAGTAGATCTAATTAATCTACATTATGACTTATTACATCTACAGTGTTATAATAATATCATTATTGATAGAAAAGAAAGCTGGATTATTAAATAACATGACCGTGTTCAGTGATGGATCTGGGAAATACGGAAATCAATAATCGTATTGAAGTCCCTCACCATAATCAACATTTTCAAAATGTCAACGCTACCAAAGAAACAATCGTCTCATAACCATGGTATTAGTTTGAGACAAAGGTCCCAGTCTCTGGAAGATTTGACATACGATCCACTAATCCATGGCGACGAATCATCGGGATTTAACACAAATAAATATTATTCCACGGATCAGTTGACAAGTGATACAGTTATCAACATTAGTGATGACCTCCCTCCACCAAAACCACCGAGAAGAGATATAGTGTTTATTGTTCATTACACAGTCACGAGGCCTCACTCATTGGGTATTAAACTAGGCGTTGGCCATCTGGATCGGAATCTCTGGGGTCGCCAGGTCAAAGGTCTAGGTTATTCATTCGGGAGGAAGCCGACTGGAATTTGTATATGTGTCGCCGACATTCGTCCAGGAAGCGTGGCTGATGATGGAAGGTTAAAGAAAGGAGACGAAATATTATCTATAAATGGACACGCTATGGAAACAGTGTCATTGGAGACTGCCAGGTAAGATACATTCTGGTCTCTACTTCGTTCTTAGAAATCTAATTATAGAGAAATGAATACATCATGCCGAAACTAATTGGAGACACAGCGTTTTGGATGAGTAAGTTTGAGTGAGATGTGCACCACCTCATTATCAGCAAAGTGCCAATTAAGGAGCAACCCCTGTCATCTTGTTGCCCTTAACTTAACCTCTCATTTGTCAAATTGGAAAGACATTGTATAACTTGAATGTGGCACATACTTATGCTATTTGATGGTTACTGATGGGTTGTAATATTATCATTTAGAATACGGGAGGGTTTATGGTGGGGGGGGGGTTATTGTTGACTCTATGGTTACATGAACAATTATTAGATGAAAATAAAAGGGAGTATCAATGGTCGTCTTATTAATGAAGGGGGGGGGGGACTTTGAAAATTGTTCATTTTCATTGCGTGTATGGAATGTTTGAGTGTTTGTATGCTAACATGAGATAGCATCCATGTTTGTATGAACGTTCCTTAGTGCACACACATTCCCGCACCCGAAAAAGACTAGCATATACACATCTGAATACACTGATCATTATCACATTAAAGTTAAATGAATATTTCATTTAAAAAATCTCTCTACATCGGTATTCTACTTGAGAAAACGTAATGAGTTGATGTCACTTAGAAAGTCTATTTTAATTAAAATAATATTTGTGGAGAGTGTGATCAAGAAAAACTAAATTATAATCTTTCCATAAATACGAAAGTTATAATAAAAATGTCAGTTTTATTTAAAGATAGAAGTTTGCCGAATTGATATACACGTATTCAACTAAGGTATGGATGTCGATTGATAAAACACTTGTGTGTGTGTGTGTGTGTGTGTGTGTGTGTTTGGTATATATCCCACACTCTCAACAAACCATGACATTATATAAAAGTATCTATGGATTATCATAATACAAGTTTAAAAGCCGAACTTCTGACGGACTTTAAAACTTGTTGCTACTGAGGACTACTTCAGCCTTTGTCTTATATAACTAAAAGTTTAGAATAATAATTTAAAAAAACGAATAATAATAATAATATACAAAATGTATATAGCGCCTTAGGTTACTCTAAGGCGCTTGACAATAAATAATTCTATGGATGTAACAGATTTACATCTTTAAAAATACATAATTCTTTCCAGCCAAATACATAATATATTCAGGTAGGAAAAGCTGAAACAAAAAGATTAGTTTTTATCTTCTTTTTGAAGGTATCAAGGTTCTTGCACTTTCTGATGGTTACTGGAAGATTATTCCATAAGGTTGCAGCAGCCTTTCTAAAACATCTATTACCGTATATCACTCCACGTGTAAGAATGCTCCAGACTCAAACCATAGAGACCTTGTCAGCTGATACGGTACGACAAGTTCCTCTAAGTACTGAGGGGCCGTCCTTTGAAGTGCCTTAAAAGTGTACATCAAAATCTTGTACTGCGACCTATATATAACCGGAAGCCAATGCAGGAAGTTCAAGACTGGTGTTATATGTTCTCTTTTATGAGTGCGAAGTGACTAACCTGGCAGAAGAATTCTGTACTTTCTGTAGTCGTGTCATCAGTGTGCTTGGAAGACCATACAGGAGAGCGTTGTCGTAATCTAGCCGAGAAGTAGTTATCAGGGTGTGTGCCAGTGTTGTGCAAGCATCCAATGTGATGTACCACCTGATATGACAAATATTACGAATTTGGTAATAACAGTCTTTGGATATTGCATTTACTTACCTCTTCATGGTCAGGGATGTATCAAAATATACCCCTAAGTTTTTCACTGACGATGCTACAGAAACAGTATTATTACCTACCTGAAGCCGTAATTCCTCATTCATCCTAACCTGATGTTTTGGGTTAAAGATAATGTGTCTTTTCCTCGTTTAACTTAAGCATGTTTGCACTCATCCAAGTACTGATATCAGCCAAACAAGCTTCCAATTTCTTTGCAACGTCGGACCAAGTTGTTTTTGGCATGATCGCCATATAAACCTGGGTATCATCTGCATAACAGTGATAAAGCAAATTATGTCGGCTACATATCGCACCAACTGGTTTTGAATACAAACAGTTCTTACGTGGTCCAAGTATCGATTCTTGTGGCACCCCAAAATTCAGGCACTTACCTTCTGATGTCATCATTCCTATGGCAACACATTGAGATCTGTCACTCAGATAAGATTTGATCCAGGAGAGGGCATCATAGTGCGAGTCATATTCAACGCGGCCTAAGACTCTTTTGTTATAATGATTTTGCAAACAAACAAATACATATACATTCGCTTTTATATATACAGATAAAGTAATATAGACCACAAACTGTGAGTATATTAAAAAAAATTATATTGTTATAGATGAAGCATATTGTTTCTTGTACAAGCATTTTAAACACTAACTATCATAATTGACTTTCTTAGAGAATCATCTTTTAAAAGTGGAGGGGGGCAGAATCCCCCACCTCTAAAAGGGATCCTCCATCTTTAAATGCAATATATCATTTGACGACATAATAACTCGTAGGAGTACTGCAAATTTGTCATTCTTAAATAGACACATATTGAATATTGTGTGATGTTTGTCTGATAGCATTATTACTTAACATACCTTTTACTTAGTATAAAATGAAGTATAATTGTTATTTGTCTGTTAGAGCTTGCTCTCAAACAATATTGTCCCATTACTCGCCACGAGAAACTTAAAGGTTTGTGCAAGACACGCTGATTTGAAAAACATTCTTGTTTGAAAATATCTGGTGAGCTTCACGAACACGTAATCACTTGCCTTGATGCGTTGGTTAATCCACATGTTTGTCCAGAGGTTAATGATAGTCGTTGGAATTAGGATAGTGACACCAAGACTAGGGCTCATGGTTTGAAAAGTAGTCTGCAGAGGTTTGGAGTTATTGTTTTTATGCTGAGTAAACAGCAGGAACTTACAGTCACTTATAAAAAGTCATTTCGCCGAACAACTCCTCCGCATAGTAACGGAAAACATACCCCCGTTCCAGAAATGGTATGAGAACACCACAGGTCCCGACCTCAACTTCCAATCAGTTATAGACAGGATTTACCTTTACGTCAATCAGTTATAGACAGGATTTACCTTTACGTCACTCAACTATAGACAGGATTTACCTTTACGTCAATCAACTATAGACAGGATTTACCTTTACGTCAATCATCTATAGACAGGATTTACCTTTACGTCAATCATCTATAGACAGGATTTACCTTTACGTCAATCATCTATAGACAGGATTTACCTTTACGTCAATCAACTATAGACAGGATTTACCTTTACGTCAATCAACTATAGACAGGATTTACCTTTACGTCAATCAACTATAGACAGGATTTACCTTTACGTCAATCATCTATAGACAGGATTTACCTTTACGTCAATCATCTATAGACAGGATTTATCTTTACGTCAATCATCTATAGACAGGATTTACCTTTACGTCAATCAGTTATAGACAGGATTTACCTTTACGTCAATCAGTTATAGACAGGATTTACCTTTATGTCAATCAGTTATAGACAGGATTTACCTTTACGTCAATCAGTTATAGACACGGTCAAAGATAGGTTAAACTAGTACTTGAATTTCACGAAATACCTGGTTATTAGCACAGAGTATAATGTTGCATTCAGGGTAGATATAAACTGATTTACTGATATAACAGCAGCTAGTAGACATACCGGAAGACTCTAAATTAATCTATAACTTACTATAATCGTGTATACTAACGTAATTCAACATTCAGGACAATTCGTTAATCTGTACTATTTCGAAGAGCACACAAATGTGCAGATTAATGAGACATGACTGTATTTCTTTTACACCTTACAGACAAATAGTTAAGTATATCAAGATAAGTTGATTGAATTGTTTGATTGTTTAGTTTCAACCCTAGTAACACCTGAGATATATGATTGATGGGTGGCAATAGTTAACTAGATGTTGATTAAAATATTAATCTGAAAGTTTACAACATATTGATCTAACCTGATTTTAGAGCTAACTGAGATGCTGTTATCAATATAAATAATTAAATTATATATATCACATTTCATATTTAGAGCTTTCATTTGCAGCGATTACATTCAGATGTTATATAATATTAAGATCAGTTTATTATTTTTGTTATTACTTATCTAAAAGTCATATACAGTAAATATTTTATTGAGACATTCCACCAATCAATCATTATCGTCCACAAAACATAATTTGGTTACAGTCTCATCTTCTGTGATGACTGTTTGAACATCACCTTTCAGTCTCTCAGTCATACACTTTCAAGGAAAATGTTGCAGAGTGTTTTGGGCGATAGGAAACGACGTCAAAAACTGAACTCTGCCTTTTGCTAAAACTTGACTGAGACTTTATTCTGCAGCTGCTATATGGACACATCTATTTCCAAGTATCTACTTCAGAAACATCTTACCTGAAAAAAACACTAATAAATAACTATTACCTTGTTATTTCTTATAATTCTTTCATGAACAATACATAAGATGTTATTAGTTTGTGTCTTAGTTTGAAGAGCTAAAATTAAAAGATATTGTTTGTGGTGTCATTTTGTTAAGCCCGACTCACTTACTCATTCACTCATTTATTCAATCACTTACTCACTCATTAGCACTTGCTCACTTATTATTTGATAATAATAATAATAATAATAATAATAATAATGGTATTTCATTTTGCGCCTTATTTTATTTCAGTTGCTCTAAGGTGCTTTACACGGAAACATAATTAAAACCTGTTCTGGTTCATATACCATAAACACAATTTTACATAAATTTACCGGTTTATAGTCTAATTTAAATAAGTGAATCTTATATAAGAACCTTACCAAATATTTCTTTACTCGCTACAAGTTATTTGCTGTAACTTATTTCACAGTCTAGGAGCTGATGTTCAGAAACACTTGTCATCCATCATACGCTGTTGTGAGGCTTTTAGGCATTTTAAAAAATTAACAAATTGCAACATTCTCACTAGTATATACTTCTGGATCAGATCCCTAAGATAGAGTGGTGCTGTTCCACTTAGTACTTTGAATGATTGAAACAGGATATTTTATTGTGATCAGAAAGTCAGAGCGGTGGGAATAAACACCAGACATGAGGCAGAGTTGTGAGTGAGGGCGATATTATATATCAATGTATTGCCATAATCCAGTCTAGAAATTAGAACGGATTATTAAAGAGTATTATCAAAAATAAGTGCTAGATTTCTCACAGACATGGAAGTTTGTATATTACTGTTTTTTTCACATATTGTTTGGATTAAAAAAAATGGATTTAGTATCATCCTTATTCAATTATAACGTGTTGATGTTCATCCAAATACTTATGTTTGTAATACAAGTTTCAATTGAAGATGAGATATCATCCCATTTATCACATGGCTTTAAAGTCATAATATCTGTATACATCGGCCTAACAATGATGTTTAATGTTATGCTGTTTAATAATTTCACCAAATGTTTTAGTATACACACATTAATTCTTTGGTTCTAAAATGGATCCTTATGGTACATAAAAATAAAGATGTACATCAGATACTCAGGTTAACACATTATCATTGATGTCAAAAGTAAATATCTAAACACTTCAATAGTTTCTCATGATAAATTATATCAAAGATTGCAAATAAATCAAGTCTGTCATAACTGTCATAGCTGTCATAGCTGTCATGGAGGTATTTGTCCTCTAAGTGTTTTTCTATATGGCTTATTCGAACCTTTTCAAAAAAATTGGAGATGAAAGGAAAATTAAACATAAGATGATAATTCTTCATATCGTCTTTCTCCAATCCATATCTCTGAAAAACAGAGACGTTATTGTGGCTCATTTCAAACACAAGGGCATCACTGACTCATCCATTAACCTATTGATAATGGTGTTATCAGAGGCAAAACATTTCTTTCAAGGATATAAAGCTTAGATTCCATATAGGCTGTATGCGATTTTTGTGATTCCATATAAACGTTTTCCCGCACGTTTTCAGTTTCAGTTTTTTTTTTTTTGGTCGATGATTTTCATACCAAGAACATACACTAAAAATACAGAATAGATAGCAATCCGGCCCCCGAAAAATAGCCAGAGTTGTGTGTGTGTGTGTGTGTGTCGGTTACTCCCACAAATCAGATTTACACATTATACATTCCAAAAATGTCCATAAAATTATTATTAAAACATTATTTAGTTGTTTCATCCTTAGAATGCTTATTCAGGAATATGCCGAAGATTTTCATGCCAAGAACATGACTAATCAGTCCAAATTGGAGCTTTCTCTGTTGGAAATGGAGCAACATAACTTATTATGATTCCTAATACATATAAATTTATGCAATTAAAAAACTTAATAAGCAAAGAAAACATTGCTGATGGATTAATGACATAAACAAGAACCGGCTTCAACAAAGAGCATATCATAATCTGGTTAAGGAACTACAATTTGATGTGGGAAAATTCCAACAATATTTCAGGTTGACCAGAGAATCTAAAATCCCACCAAATTGTTTGGGAAACACCTACCCATGACGTCATATTCTAGATTCCCCGTCCGGTCTTTCACAAGTTACCGTAAGAATCACTACATGGAGCCATTCAATTTGCCGTATCCACATCGATACACAGCCGCAGGACAAATCGTATGCCGCATCCGGATATATGGAATGGCTCTCGTCTGTTTTAGATGGGTTTTTTCCATTTTTACCGCACACCTCGTATATAGAATGTTAGTTTTAGTCGTATGACTTATTAGAAGACTTGTTGATTATCTCCTTGACCTCAACTTTAGAAGCTTTTCCCATTAAACATAATATCCGCATATGTTAAGATAATGAATGTATTATTTGGGGAATGAGAAATGATCTTATTCAAGATAATTGTTGTATTCCTCATGAAGGAATTGCTGAACTTGTACGTCAAAAGTCCAGGAAAGGTAAACAAAGATTTACATTTGAGTTACTTCCCATCAAGTGATTTTTTTTTAATTTGAGGAGTTTCTTTCAATCTTTTCCTCTACCTTTCCGGAATAGAAACACTTCTACTCTTCTAATAAAGGTGTATTGAATTTTTACTGACTTTCCTCTATATATCAAAGTGCACCGTTAATGTACAGTACATGCTTTAAAAATGTGTATATGACTCGATCACTTGTCTTCCACTTGCTAATCGTAATAGAGTTATAACTTATATAACTTATAATTTCGCTAATTTCACTGACGCCATTTTGAAAATGACATCACACAAGTAGTTCATCCCAGTTTGGTGATGGTGGCATCCATTTTTCATGTTGGAAGATGTCACAGGAACAAAATAAAATAGGTCTGATATTTTCCTGGGGACCTCTCTGGCCCACGGACTATTTATAGTAAGATAAGTGTCAGTTCCAAACCATATTCCAAACCATACCTTGTGACACAACATAATCAGCCACAGATAAGGCTTTACTTCTCAAGAATTGATCATTTATACATCATAAAGGTATTGGGATGTGAACCTGATGATGATTGTGTAAATAATGTATTAATTATCTACAGATTATAAACATTATATATTTTGGGGAAATTCTTTAGTTGGTATAGGCTTCCAGCCTTTCTAGCTAGGGTGGTATATACCTGATAACTTATTACTGAATCAAAGATATTCATAAATTAAAATTATATATTATTTCTGCACTAAAAGCATACGCTAAGCATGCGCTAATTATGTATCACTACTTCTCAACAAGAAAATAGTACAGACACCTTTATCAAAACTGAACCTGAAATTGATTAGATTTTAAATATTTCATTCAAAAGGTGGCAGCACATGTACATTGTTCTGCGAGAACGCTGGTGTGTGAAGAGTTTGTTGTTCGGAGAATCCCCAGACTGTCTCTTATTCGGCACAGTCTCTATGTTGGAGTGGTTGAGAAACCTCCTCCCCACCACTCACAGGGGAGCAGTACGGAAAGATGGAGCCGAAATACCCTGAGGGTGGTCACTGCCAGAGTGTTTTACGTCCTCGGGGGGGGGAGGGTAACGTCCCCCTTTATTTTAAACAATTCAGTGGAAACGGCAGCGCCATTTAACGTGGTCAGCCACCCACAATGTTGTGAGCCGAGAAATTAATCTCTGAGAAAGTTTCGACCTCTTACAGGATACGAACCTGTGACCGTTGGCACCAAGTGCCGGGTGCTTAACTGCTACGCCACCGGAGCTCACTGGTGTGTGTAGTTTTTCACTTTATATAACCTCTGCCAGCATCAACCTAAATTATTCTCTGATAAAATAATATTGACATTATGCTGAGATAATAATAAGACTATAATTACTGATTCTAAATATCTACCTTTACTCATACCAGACAATAATCAGTGGATCTTTGTCAAATTTGTTTTTAAATGTATTAAAACATTTGCGTATGTTAGAAAATATATCTTTTTTAGTCTTCTTTATACGTATCTGTGGCTGCTAATGATTATAAAACAGCTTCAATTTACTTTTTTCTCTCTTTTCTTTCAAGCTCATGTTTGAACACTTTATTTTACACACTTTTACAACCAGACTTGTTAAGCGATAAAAATCTTGGCTAATTTTATCGCGAGACTAAAACTTGTATAAGACTGAAGATAATCATGGAAAGAACATATTCTACATCACCAAAAACCGTCAAGTAATATCTTTGCTTCTTAAAATAAAGCTTACGGGACACACACACACACACACAAAAAAAAAATATATATATATATATATATATATATATATATATATATATATATATATACAGATAGAGTGAGAGAGAGAGAGAGAGAGAGAGAGAGAGAGCATTTATGATAAAACTTCTTTTGTGTATTTACTAAATATGGCTGAGAAAGGAAATTTAGACAGAAGCACATATAACAACAATAACAACATCAGCAACAACATCAATAATAACAACAACAGCAGCAATATCAATATTAACAGCAACAAATTGCTATAATAACTGACAATTACTAATAATTAAACCTAAAGTTTAACTAATAGAAGAAAAAAATTGTAAAAGCTTTCTAAATGTATCAGTTTTGTGTGTGTGTGTGTGTGTGTGTGTGTGTGTGTGTGTGTGTGTGTGTGTGTGTGTGTGTGTGTGTGTGTCTAGATACCAATTTCTCTACAATAAACTTACACTATATATATATAACCGGAGTATTGTACTGTGAACGTTATGTGTATTGCCTGAAGTAAATATAATTACCTTTCCTGTCAGTAGTTTTATTTATAGACACAAAGAGAAAGTGTCTTTGGCGAAGATGACATTCATTATCTTTTGCCGACAAAGGGAGGCGGAGGAGGAAATGTTTTAGCATAAATATTTGGATACCATTGATAGTTTACTCGTTTGATAAGATTCAGTTGTATATGAGATAATACCAGTCTAGTTTACCTTTCTTATCACTCTATATGTCACCTTTAACTTAGCTGAAGGGACAATTCTGGAGACAAGATAGCAATCTTTTGATGTCTATACCCTCAGACTATCGTATTAACTAACTGGAAACTGTACTATTTCAGAGTTGCTATTTTATCATAACTTCAAGTATTTGGCGCGCAGGTGCCCGTTTGAGTGTGTGTGTGTGTGTGTGTGTGTGTGTGTGTGTGTGTGTGTGTGTGTGTGTGTGTTTAAAAGCGATGTCAGCAGGATAGTGCTAGTTTTGTTTGGGTTCTGATGATATATAAACATATACACCCGTAAACTGATTTGATAAGTCTCCCGCATAAGAACCAGTAATAAAACTAAAAGTCTACTAGAGCGTTTGACAAGTAAACACACACACACACACACACACACACACACACACACACACACACACACACACACACACACGAGAGAGAGAGAGAGAGAGAGAGAGTGAGAGAGAGAGAGAGAGTGAGAGAGAGAGAGAGAACATGTTATTTGATAAATTGTTTATCTCGTGTGAGATATGTCGTATATATCTTAACTTATATCTTAACTTAGCTGATGTATCCATCCCAGTCGAACGATAGTAATTATATACATATACTAGACGTCGACTAACGCCTGTTTTCTACCGTCTAGTCTACATGTGTCTCTAATGTCCGAAGGGAAATAATTACGCGATGTTTCTTGATGCAGAATAACACGCACGTTGGCCAATTTCTGGTCTCGTTTATAACTGGGCACTGAAAAGAAATTGACACAGTGTTATTATACAGACAATAAATGTTAGAAAGTGTTTCTCAGGAAACTTGTTGCCAACCGAGGGCTTCATTTTGGATTAAAATACAGATTCTGCTGATTACGGAATAGGCTGCAAAGTCAATATCAATAGGATGAATTATGTTTAATATCATAACTGTATCGCGATGATATACCCGTGTGTCACAGTCGAATACTAGTTGAAGTTGGGAGACTTCAATACGGTTTGTTCTACGACGGAGATATACGCTAAAATCGTCGTAAAAGTGATGTACTGTTAGTGTCGATGAATTTAAATATATATAGATATACATTTATCTATGACGTAGTGTTGTGGCTTATTGTGTGCGCATCTTCAGTTAGTTTGTGCCGTTCCACTTCGATGGATACGTCACGTCCTATTGTCAGTTATGTGCGTACGATCTATCGTGAGGACAACAACGAAGGCCGCTGTTTTATATAGACGCCTTACCATGATATCGTTAACCCTGTGTAACTACAACCAACACATTACTGTCTATTCTCATATTTGACGTGACGAGTGTCTACCTTCTGTGAGGAAATCTTGTCAACAATATCACATTTTGATGTTTAGTGATTCCACATTGGATTGAATCTTTCCTTTAAATTGGACGTATCGTTAACATCGATGTCGTAGATTATTCTGGATGTTAAATTCCCTGTGATAATGTATTTTTCGTTGACGAGGTCGTAGTCACCTGAAGATGGACTGTATTAGGAGTTTGTTAACATGGTATCAGTGCAATATTGACACGAGCGAGACATTGAAATCTCCACCGAGGGTGTATCAGTACTTACTCATACATCGATGTTATTAGATAACTCTCTACGATGACCTGAATTGTTGCCTGGAAATTAAACAGGCAAACATCTGGCACTTTGTTGTTCACTGAAAATGAACATGTAACAATATATATGAGCAATCGATATTTGTGAAATCAATAGTGAACAATCGAACTACGACCTGACTAGAGTTACTGTTTACGTTGTTTTATATCAGAACATCGATTAAGTTGGAATGATATCATTCAATCGTCTCGATCTGAATCAGATGACCGATATTAAGTGACAACCATTAACATACAAAACTCAACACCTTCGGAGTATCATATCAACAAAACATGAAATAATTAGCTTCGTGTAACAGATGGCTCAACATAAACATGTTTAAGAGGAAGAAAAAGTAGGTATAAGTTACTATCTGGGTTTATGTATTTAGTAATTTTGTTGCTTCTGAAATATATACCTTAGTTTAGTCTATAAAAATACTTCTCCCATATGATAAACGTTAGTTTGTTTTTTCTTCACTTTTACAATTTCAGTCTTTATGAAATATATTAAAATTAATACATTACTGTATAATAGGGTTTTCTTTTGCAGGCTGATAAATGTTTGAAATAACAAACGTACAGACTTTGATAGTGAAGCTCTATTGATGTAGCTACATTTAGTTTTTTTTTGTCTTTTCATTAGATAAATATTATGTATGAAGAATCATTTCTTTGTCTGTTTGCATGCATACTGTTTACATCATATATAGATATATCATATATAGATATATCATAAATGAAAGCGTGTTCCTACTGAAACTAGATATAGCATTTTCTCATGTGTGTGTGTGGAGGGGGGGGGGACAGAATATGAGTGGGGGTGTGGTCCGATAGGTTGACAGACAAAATAGATGACAGGTGTAGACATACAACATCTGTGTGTTCGTATCTATACGTTTTTTTTCGTTGTACAAACATCAAAGCTCCGACTTCACTTCAAATAATCGTTCAGTTAAAAAATACAGAAATCCAGAATTTAAGAACCAATCACATGCAGACTTTTGTTAGATCTATTTTGAACAAAGTTAAATACCAGATAAATTATAATGCAGATTACTAGCAGAAAATCTACCTGTATCTTTGATGTGCATCTCCACGTTTTATATTTGTGTTTTTCTTGTGTCGTGTTCTGGTCAGATGCTTAGTATTTCCACATCTCTATTGTCCTAGGTGATGCTGTACTTAGGCACGCCTGGGTGAAAATCGCTGGCGGGTTATATCTGAAGTCACTCGACCCATTTAGCTCAACAGTTTGTCAAAAATAACTCTTAATAAGATCAAGTTGTCAATATTTTTGTTGTTTATAAATGGACAGATAAAGATAAAATAACAATTTAATGAAAGGAAATAATCAACAAAACAGATAATTCTGCTGTGATGATCTTATTAAACTTATTGTTACTCAGATAGAAGATCCGTAATTATCAAATGATAAACCACATACCATACCACATACCATACCACATACCATACCACATACCATACCACATACCATACCATATACCATATCACATACCATACCACATACCATACCACATACCATACCATATACCATATCACATACCATACCACATACCATATCACATACCATACCACATACCATACCACATACCATACCACATACCATACCACATACCATACCACATACCATGTTAGATACTTGTAATATTTTGGTTCAAGTTTTGAGGTAACACAGTAATGTCTAAAGCTTTGATCTTTTTAACATTATTAGACTGTCATATTTTGTAGATATTGATATTTTAAGTAAATAAAATAGCTTTTGATGTGCTACTTGAACGAAACACTTCCACCTTTTGTGACATTATAAGTAACTTTGAGGTGAACTAAGTCATTTCTGTTGAGCCCCCCCCCCTCTCCCTGTCAGAAGCTAGGGTATGTGTGGTCAATTGTATGTATCAAGCCACTAAAAGAAAACTTAATGTCAACACAGTTATATTACTGAGATAAACAGACAAGAGTTTGAAGACAGATAGGAAGATGTTACTTTATTGAATCATCACATTAGAAATCCTATAATTAAATGATGTTATATTAGATTTGAGTTATCTCATATCTTCTGGATACAGTAACAAGTTGACTTTAGTAAAGGTCATAACTGATACTTTATTGTAGTATCAGACTACAAAATGTTAAATACAGTCAGTTATAGTATCACTGATATTAGTATTGTTAATATTATATCAGTAGTGCTAATATTATATCAGTATTGTTAATATTATATCAGTATTGCTAATATTATATCAGTAGTGCTAATATTATACCAGTAGTGCTAATATTATATCAGTAGTGCTAATATTATATCAGTTAAATAACATTTGTTTGATATTATATCTTTGTTTGGCTTTGTAATTATAACTGTTCTTAGCTAACATTATGAGAGCAATACTGATATATAATGAGTGAGTGAGGGAGTCAGTTGGTCAGTAGACCTGTCATTCATTCTCTGTGTACTTAATTGTTAAATTTGATAATGACACACACACACACACACACACAAGAGAGAGAGAGAGAGAGAGAGAGAGAGAGAGAGAGACTTCTATCAGCCTAAACACATTAAAAACATTTACAACTATTTATTTCAAGCCACTGATCAATATTTATTCTTGCTTTACACGAATATAAACATGATGTTAATATTTGTTTACATTGAAAAATACTAATATATAACACGAATCTGACATAAAACAACAAAAAGATCAAACACAAATAAACAACCGAATATTGGCACAAAGTATCCACAATCAATAATAATGACAAATGATTTAAATCAACATTTTGTTCAATTTTGTCAACAACGATTTTATTTCACTTAAATTAAATCATACAAACATATCACAAACATATATCACAAACATATATCACAAACATATATCACAAACATATATCACAAACATATATCACAAACATATCTTCCATCAGGTTTTAGGTAGAGATGTTGTCTAAATTAATTTACAGTAAACACGAGAATAAATTATGTGACATCATCAAAATAATTATATAAAATACTTTTCTGTAAAGTCAATTATAGAGTAGGTCACTTTCTTTTTTAATTTGAATATTTCACATTTAATTATACTAGTAAATTATAGTATTGATTTCAATGTTTATATTATAAGCTGATTAATATATATCAATCAATCAGTATATTGTTTTGATGATATGTTGTTGTTGTTGTTGTTGTTGTTGTATTCACCAATTTTTCAGATCACCCTATTTTCGTACATTCTTCTTTAGGTGGATCTTACAAGAGTCATCTAGATCTAGTCAGGTCAGATTGGCAGCTATTCGACCGAGACATAACTCTCTAATCTCATTGGAAACTGAGAATACGGGAACTGTTGGTACATATCAGAAGAATGAACCGGATGAGATACAGTCACATGACAACAAATCTGGGTTAAAGGTAAAACACACTCCGGGAAGCAGACAATCTTCTCATTCTGGATATAATTCTAACGTAGTTACAAGCTTGCAATCCGGAATAGCGCCTAAAGGCGGGTAGCTTGGTTGTGGCACCTTCTGTTTATTCTCTTCAACAAAATGTTCAGGATACTGCAGCAGATAGCAGCCTTAATCAAAACATCCCCCCTCCTCCTCCTCCGGCTGAATCCACTCGTTCGGGTTTCGGGAAAACTACTGCTAAGTCACCCTTACGACCCAGAAGTGGCCCCCCTCCTCCACCACCACCATCCAGAAGACCTAATAGTGCTCCACCCATACCTCAAAATAGTTACCATAGAGTTAATCCTGAACTTAAGGATTCTGTTGTTGTACTCGAGGATCTCGATATAGTATCTAATGAAGACATTATCAGAGAATCCAAGAACAAATCTGATGAAGAGAAATTACAAGCTGTTGATATTACCTTTTCTGAGCCAGTGGTTCCTCCACAGCCCCCGAAGAGGAGGCCGTATATCGATGATGAACACGATCCTAAAAGTTCAGTAAATATTACCACTTCTCTGAGGCAGTTCCTGAAACAGGTCAAAAGTGACAAGGATTATCCCATTTCTGGTGAAGGAGATCCAGTGCACGACCGATCGCATTTTACATCCAAAGCCATCAGAATGGAATCCGATCAGGATGTTCATCATACAGATCCAGAACACCATCGGTACACAAGAGTACACAGTCACGATAACAACAAACCTTCTTCATTTAGTCATGATACTAACCTGGAGCCGACTCTATCTACACATCAGAAAATTGTAAAACAAAACTCAGACAAAGTCACAAAACAACAACATCTTCTCAGTCTACAATCAAATGATACAAATTGCAAGATGAAGGGAACCAAACGTAAGGTACCACCTCCTAGACCGAACTATACACCAAAACCGATCAAGTCAACATCACCAACTTCATCACCGACCTCACCGACCTCACCATCATCATCTCAACTGCCACCCAGACCACCCAGACCCGTACCACCACCAAGAGCCAAGCGTTCCAACTCTACATCATCAACCTCAAGTAATGAGATTTTACCTGGACAAGTCAATTATCAGAAGGTACACCATCAACATTATCAACATCATCAACATTATGATAGGTTGATAATTATGACAATTATTTCTAGTATTTATTTATTTTGGTTCTTGTTTTATTTAAGTTATTAGACTTCTTCTCATCGATATATCTTCTTTATTTTGTTTTTTATTTGAGCTTTTTCTATTTTCTTCCTGCAGTTTAATATAATTCTAAGCTTTCTTTATCAAACTCAGTACACAAAACCAACAAATGATTGAGTTGTTTAAAATAGTAATCAGCGCAGGTTAATAACAAAACAACTGTTTATTATTTGTTATCATATTTTTTCTAGAACATAATTGATAAATGTCATTACCTTGTAGCCAGGACACCGGAAGATAAAGCTCCATCTCGTAAGAGAACCAATAGATGGTTTAGGGTTCCATTGGGGTCGTCAAACAATAACAAATTCCATCCACGTCACTCACATTGAGGAGGGAAGCTCAGCTTTCAAGTGAGTTAACTCGTTTTTTTTCACACCAAACTTTCGCTTTTTAATGTTTGCGAATATTTAATGGTATTATGATCCCATGCCGCCTCCCCCCTATGCGGGGGCCTTTTCTCTCAAAAGTGATGTGCAGCTTGGCTTCTTTTTGATTAAAACAAGTTTTTCTGCTTTTCTGATGTGTATGAGAATGTGGTCTGAACACAATATTGTGTGAGTGAGTGTGTGAGTGAGTGATCCACGTCACTCACATTGAGGAGGGAAGCTCAGCTTTCAAGTGAGTTAACTCGTTTTTTTTCACACCAAACTTTCGCTTTTTAATGTTTGCGAATATTTAATGGTATTATGATACCCTGCCGCCTCCCACCTTGTGTGTGTGTGTGTGTGTGTGTGTGTGTGTGTGTGTGTGTGTGTGTGTGTGTGTGTGTGTGTGTGTGATGATCTTTGTAAACATCATTCATAATGTATCATAAGACATCATATCATACTGTAATCTCAGGATTGATATATATTCCTGGTAGCTAACAGATCCAGATCTCGACAGTGTTATAACAATATTGTACTAACATCAAGTCATCAATATTTATTATCATAGACAATTAGGGCTCTTTAATCAGACTGACTTTACATATAGATAACAGTCCATTGTCTCAACAGTCCATTGTCTCAACAGTCCATTGGATATATATGATGGGGAGATAACATTAGTGATGCCATCAAAGTATGTAAAGGATCCAGACAATGTTGACTATCCTCACCCTTTATATTTAACTTACCTACTCTATCAAGATCTTATTGAACTTTTATCAAATAGCAATCAATAACAGCACTTACAATCTTTATTGTTATGTTAATGATCTGATTGTTATGTAGCCGTAGTATGTCTGCGCTCCAAACCTTGACTGATGATGCTAATAATTGTATAATCAAGTTTTTACTTTCTTAATCCATGAAAGTGCCCACTCGAGTAAAGAAATGTTATTAATAGAATTGGATGTACTCATGCCAAGTATAATATATCTTTAGTGGTTAGATTTGTGACAGTTTTTATATGACGTCAATCAAATACAACTTGAAGAAACGCCTAGAATGTGGGTTAGCAGAAAGTGTATCTTTCATTGTCACGAATGTATATAATGTCAGTCAAAATCTGTGATAAACAATGTTGGAAAAAATGATGATTTAAAGTCCCTGCTTTCCTTTGCCACATTTTTTGTGTTCTGCCTGACATTGTGAAGTTGACAAGTATCAATATACACTGACAAATTACCAGCTTTAAACTACATAATACTGTAGTCTGTAAAAAATAAACTGAGTCAGGTTTTGTTTCTGGTATTTATTCAGCATGAGATAACTTTCAGTAATGAATCTATATGAATGTTAACCTTATATGCCCATCCTGGCTAAACAGCAAGTGATTAACGTTAACTTAATGATCGTTTAAATGTATAGAAAAGACGTGACTTCATGTGTCACATGATCCCCAAATTAATTCAATTTACCACAGTGAAGCAGCATGGCTTCATTTGACACCTTTTAATATATTCACCTCCCAAGACCATCCCAACCAAAGATTTGGAAGAATTGTCACTGATTAGTATGACTATGATATGGTGTTGAAATTTAATTGTAATTATAATTTAAATATAAATATATAATGAAAATAATTATCTAGCATAAGTAACAATTGATTATAAATAACCTTTAATTTTAGTTACTTGATAAATGTATATTTACAAAATAATTAATCAAATAAATGCAATAATTAAAAAAATCGAATTAGTCACAAAAAATAAATAAAACATAATAAAAATTAAGAATCAAAACGCATGATTTTTTTCCAGTAATTTAAATCAAACAATTCAGATGATCAGTACTTTCCTCTTACCATTTTAGTTTATATGTACTCTAGTCTATTACTTCTTTATATGCATTTTACTGAAATACTATTATATTTGTAAATGTATCTCCTCTAAGAGACAATAAAATATATATCCATACATCCATCCATTATATATATATATATATATATATATATATATATATATATATATATATCTAGCTATCAATCTAGCTATATAGCTATCTATCCATCCATCCACCCATCCACCAGTCTATCTATCTATCTATCTATCTATCTATCTATCACTGTTCTAGCAGCTTATTACCCCAACAACCAATTGTGCAAAACCATGTGTTCCAAAACCATGTGTTCCAACAACCTGCTATTCTAACAACCTGCTGTTCTAACAACCTGCTGTTCTAACAACCTGCTGTTCTAACAGCCATACTCTCACACTAATGTTTTAATAGCCAAGCATTATAATAGTTAGTTATGTCATCAATGGGTCATTAATGGTAAGTTTTGTATCATTGATATGTCGTTATCACATATACATAATAATGTCATACAAGATTGTATTATATATCATTCTTAAACAACAAATGAACTAAGTCTTCTAGTTGACTAAATGTATATTATATATATATATTTATATACTACTAACTATACTATACATACTCAATACTATACTATACTATACTAACTATACTATACTATACTATACTATACTATACATTATTACTATATTATATTATATTATATTATATTATATTATATTATATTATATTATATTATATTATATTATATTATATTTATATATTATATATATATTATATTATATTATATTATATTATATATATATATATATTATATTATATCATATCATATCATATCATATTATATTATATTATATCATATTATATTATTTATCAGAACATTATCTGACATAGACATGATTTATTTTTTTAATTAATTACCAATATATTATATTAGATCCATATCATGTAATTTAGACTTTTCCAATTTATTAATTTTCTCAATATAAATATGATAATTAATATTCATGTATATACTAACTAACTCTACCCCTCCTTTGCTGCTTAAAATATTGGATATTTGATGACCACAAGAAATACATTTTGAACGCGTTTTATCTTCAACAATAACTTCATTGGAATATATTGATATTGGGTTATTTAAGGTCTGTCATCTAATGTCCATATTGGGTCTTTAGGTCTGTCATCTATCCTTCTAATATTGGGTCTTTAGGTCTGTCATCTAATGTCCATATTGGGTCTTTAGGTCTGTCATCTAATGTCCATATTGGGTCTTTAGGTCTGTCATCTAATGTCCATATTGGGTCTTTAGGTCTGTCATCTAATGTCCATATTGGGTCTTTAGGTCTGTCATCTAATGTCCATATTGGGTCTTTAGGTCTGTCATCTAATGTCCATATTGGGTCTTTAGGTCTGTCATCTAATGTCCATATCAGGTCTTAAATTTTAACTAGGATTAAGGTTTTTCAGATGACTGAATAAGTCTATCAATTATAATGCCTAACAAATATGTATCAATAACATGTTATATTGACCTTATATAAGAGATTGTAATCGTATTGAAAACTGATGGAGTCATTTAGAGGCTGCCATTGTTAGACAAATGTTTCTAAACAGAGGTTACTAACCCTTTCTGTACCAAGAATAATGGAAGTGTAATTATAATTATCTGATGGATGATCTCATGAGATTATCATTACTATTTATTAATGGTTTCGAGTCATTTCTTGACAACCAACATCACATCAGTAACAAGTAGTAATTTATATAATAATAATAATAATAATGCATATTTATACAAGCGCCAGAACCAGGTAACTCTGTTCTGAGGTGTTGTGCACCATTATTATCCCTGACTCCACCCAACAAACACCTCTACTCCCAAGGGAGCATACAACGCATGCTACCATTATAGGCGCAAAGCGTTACTCAAACACATCGTCATTTTTATGGATGAGTGAACCAGTAGCCACATGACAGCACAGCTGCTCCCAGAGCCTCGAACCCGCGACCCTTCGGCTACGAGTCCTACGCTCTAACTAACTGCGCTATCTGGTGAGAAAAGCATTTAAACTGAAAGAACTCCGACATTAAAATTATTATTAGTGTAAAATAACATTAAATATATTGCTTTTAGATGACAGCTAATGAATAATATAGAACATGTTATCAGATAATAATATACCACCTAGCTCCTGGCTATTTTAAACTGTTTTTTAAGCACACTTCCACCACACTGTGTGTGTGATTTCTCTTTCTGTGTTTGTGTGTGTGTGCACGCGCGCGCGCGTGTTTGTGTATGATTTCTCTCTCTTTCTATATCTGTGTATGAGCTCTCTCTCTCTCCCTCTGTGTGTGTGTGTGATTTTTCTCTGTCTGTGTGATCTCTCTCTCTCTCTCATATATATATATATATATATATATGTGTGTGTGTGTGTGTGTGTTTCTTACAGACATCTAGGACAAACCAAACTATATTATATATATATATATATATATGTGTGTGTGTGTGTGTGTGTGTGTCTTACAGACATCTAGGACAAACCAAACTGTATATATATATATATATATATATATATATATACAGATCAACCGAAACTGTTATATTTTGTTTTATCTCAAGTAACCAGTTATTGTCCCGACTTCATCTAGTCTAACAAAACATATAAACTTTTGTATTATTTTTTTTCTCTCCTTTCCTCGATCGTTTATTATCAACGAATAAAGGTCAATATTGGAACGAATAAGTAAAAATTACAACTAACTGACCCCAGTAACATATATGTCACCTATTTTATGTGACATTTTAAAGTGTATAAAAATATATGTTTATAGATAACTGTCGGCCATAAATTGTGTGTGTGTGTGTGTGTGTGTGGTGTAGTGTGTGTGTTTGGTGTGTGTGTGTGTGTGTAGTAGAGCAGTGTAGTGTATGCACCGTTGCTCATTTTGTGCAAAATGTACTGAGGGTTTTTGATTAAACTACCTGTAGTTTTTGTGTCATAGTCCTCAAATATACTTCATGGATAATGTCAAGTGAAAGCTGATTTGTGTAACAATGTTGAAATTTGCGAGGTGAGTGAATTGTATTTTTGATAATATTATCAAAACATTTATTTATACAATAATCTTATCAATGCTATGAATACTCTCTACTTTAATCGTGCAGCTTGATAAACAATATATAATTGTATATTGACCATTTAAATTGAAACAATTCTTTTTAAATATAGGTATATTTAAAAATAGAATTTTGTCGTAAATAAAATATCAATTATATACGGATCCAGGACAAAACCCCACTCGGACAAAACCCCATCGGACAAAACCCCATCAGACAAACCCCACTCGGACAAAACCCCACTCACTAATACCAATTTCGGACATAACCCCACTCTTAAATTAATATTTAATAAATGTTGTTTTATTAGGCCTTTGATGATATTAATTGATTGATTAATTAATAAATTATTTTTATTCTTATATAACACTCTCTATAATATTGTACAACATTTTCAAAAGTGTGTTACATGTAAAATAAAACTTAACATAAACATAAATAAGAGAAAGCTTCATCAAAATAATGGAACTAATTAAAGTTATCTCGTTTATGTCAAAACTACCATCAACCCCACCATCACCATTACTACCACCACTACCATCAACCCCACCATCACCATTACTACCACCACTACCATCAACCCCACCATCACCATTACTACCACCACTACCATCAACCCCACCATCACCATTACTACCATCAACCCCACCATCACCATTACTACCACCACTACCATCAACCCCACCATCACCATTACTACCACCACTACCATCAACCCCACCATCACCATTACTACCACCACTACCATCAACCCCACCATCACCATTACTACCACCACTACCATCAACCCCACCATCACCATTACTACCACCACTACCATCAACCCCACCATCACCATTACTACCACCACTACCATCAACCCCACCATCACCATTACCACCACCACTACCATCAACCCCACCATCACCATTACTACCATCAACCCCACCATCACCATTACTACCACCACTACCATCAGCCCCACCACCAAACCCTACCATCAACCCCACCATCACCATTACTACCACCACTACCATCAACCCCACCATCACCATTACTACCACCACTACCATCAACCCCACCATCACCATTACTACCACCACTACCATCAACCCCACCATCACCATTACTACCACCACTACCATCAACCCCACCATCACCATTACTACCACCACTACCATCAACCCCACCATCACCATTACCTACCACCACTACCATCAACCCCACCATCACCATTACCACCACCACTACCATCAACCCCACCATCACCATTACCACCACCACTACCATCAACCCCACCATCACCATTACTACCACCACTACCATCAACCCCACCATCACCATTACTACCACCACTACCATCAACCCCACCATCACCATTACTACCATCAACCCCACCATCACCATTACTACCACCACTACCATCAACCCCACCATCACCATTACTACCACCACTACCATCAACCCCACCATCACCATTACTACCACCACTACCATCAACCCCACCATCACCATTACTACCACCACTACCATCAACCCCACCATCACCATTACTACCACCACTACCATCAACCCCACCATCACCATTACCACCACCACTACCATCAACCCCACCATCACCATTACCACCACCACTACCATCAACCCCACCATCACCATTACTACCATCAACCCCACCATCAGCATTACTACCACCACTACCATCAACCCCACCATCACCATTACTACCATCAACCCCACCATCACCATTACTACCACCACTACCATCAACCCCACCATCACCATTACCACCACCACTACCATCAACCCCACCATCACCATTACTACCACCACTACCATCACCGTCATCACCTCTACCACTACCGTCATCACCATCACCGTCATCACCTCTACCACTACCGTCATCACCATCACCGTCATCACCTCTACCACTACCGTCATCACCATCACCGTCATCACTTCTACCACTACCGTCATCACCATCACCGTCATCACCTCTACCACTACCGTCATCACCATCACCGTCATCACCTCTACCACTACCGTCATCACCATCACCGTCATCACCTCTACCACTACCGTCATCACCATCACCGTCATCACCTCTACCACTACCGTCATCACCATCACCGTCATCACCTCTACCACTACGGTCATCACCATCACCGTCATCACCTCTACCACTACCGTCATCACCATCACCGTCATCACCTCTACCACTACCGTCATCACCATCACCGTCATCACCTCTACCACTACCGTCATCATCATCACCGTCATCACCACTATTACAGCCTCTATGTTGGAGTGGTTGAGAAACCTCCTCCCCCACCACTCACAGGGGAGCAGTACGGAAAGATGGAGCCGAAATACCCTGAGGGTGGTCACTGACAGAGTGTTTTACGTCCTCAGGGTTTTTTTTTAACATCCCCCTTTATTTTAAATAATTCAGTGGACACACACACACACACACACACACACATCCACACACACACACACACACACACACACATATATATATATATATATATATATAGTTAATTTAAGTCTTATTTTACATGTAAATCACTTTTGAATATGTTGTATAATATTATGGAGAGTATTAATTTAAGAGTGGGGTTGTGTCTGAAATGTGTATTAGTGAGTGGGGTTTTGTCAGAGTAGGGTTTTGTCCGATGGGGTTATGTCCAATGGGGTTTTGTCCAGTGGGGTTTTGTCCGTTTACCTTATATACACAAATAATTCACTATTTCATATAACTGAATAGTTTAAATATCAAGTGAATACAGGTTAGCCACTTAATTATATTTCTCTTAAACTGCTAGCTATTTATACCTTTCTTCTCCTGTTTTACATATCTTTGTTCATTCTACTCACATTAGCCAATCATTAGCCAATCATTGTCGTCTTCATACATCAATCTGATCTGTTAATTATTTGTAAAATGTTACATGATAGATGTAGTACATCTGTCATTAAGGAAGTTAGATCACATATGCCTTGCTGTCAACATCTGGTCATCTGACAAAATACAACAGGATTCAGACATTTGTCTTGATGGATGTTTGATAAATGACGTAAAAAGTTGAAGAAAAATTGTTTTTTTGGCAATGTTTTTTTTTTTTTTATAACATAATATATTTTTTTTAAATATTATTAATTATATTTTAAATTTTTTAAACCTTAAAGTTTTTTTCCATAACTTTGGGCGGTTGAAGATGTTTTGAACCATATACAAGGTAATAAAACATGGCACAGGTAGTAGAGCTGTTGATCTATAGTTTCAAGACACTGTATGGCGTCTATTCTGGATCCTGAAGATTGAGTTAACATAACACATCTGTGGATAGGTAGACAGTTTCACTGTTAACACATCCTACAATATATTGTCTGTTATTACCGGGATTACATGTCCAAATGTCAAAAACAACAACACACACAGACACACACACGCACACACACACGCACACACACACACACACACACACACACTCTATTGGTAGATACATGTTAACAATACACACACACACATTCTCTCTCTCTATTGGTAAATACATGTTAACAATACACACACACACACACTCTCTCTCTCTCTATTGGTAAATACATGTTAACAATACACACACACACACACACACACACACATACTATACTGATAAATACATGTCAACGAAGGTTTTAAGAGACTGTACCTTAATAATAACAACACAATAATACCATATTTTTATAATAAATAAACACACAATAAATATGACGTCATTGTTTACTTGTTTGATCTTTGTAATATTAACTAATAATAATTTTCCTTGTATTATAGTGATTCTATAAATAAATATTACGTCTGTTTTAGTGTCAATATTTAGTTTTAACATTGTGTGGAGTTATTTAGAACAAGTTTGGTGTGTGTAATAATAATGATGATTGTAGTTTTACGGCCACTTTTGTGCAGATGGTAGGCTAATTAGGCTGAGCAACCTCCAAAAGTAATGAAGCGAAGTCAAAGATGAAACACCCTTCAGATATGCCTATGCTGAGATTCGAACGTGTGTGTGTGTGTGTGTGTGTGTGTGTGTGTGTGTGTGTGTGTGTGTGTGTGTGTGTGTGTGTGTGTGTGATAGTGGGTTCAGATATTCCCCTTAAAACATTTTGATGAATGATCACACAGACACACTTGAGTCTATTTTGATTCCTTAGATTTTCCAGTGAATTCACTTGATATGACATAGAATATTATATTATGTATTATAATATATTAATAAATATGATGAGAGCTATGGTAATAAAAGATAATATTTTGGTTTCTTTGGAGAGCAGTTGAAACCATTCATTTTTTATAATCACTTCACATAACTCAAGAAATGGTACTTGGTTTATGTTTTTGAAGTTATTTCTAGCACACCTTTCTCATATTTTCTTTTCACACACACACACACACACACACACACACACACACACACACACCAACCAACCAACCAACCAACCAACCTGTTGGTGGTCATAACAATATTATTACAAGTAATATAATCCCTTACTACAATATCTAAATTGTTTATTATTCTATATAATTGACTATTATAGTATTTGAGAGTTTCTAAACTTTCTTATATTAGTATCAGTGATATATACCAAAAACTAGTTTTTGGGGATAGAACAAATAATAAACAGATCTCATTCATTAGAGATTTGTTTATAGATTTTTGTGTTTATTTATATCATCAAAGATGAATACATTGTCTTAAATGATTTAACAAAATAATAATTAATGAAGAGTTTAAAATTGACATTAGTTTAATTAACCTCATTAACCTCATTTTAAACAATTCTAAAAATATTCAACATGATATATCATCATCATATAGATATGATAAGATTGATGAAATGAGGAATGTCAGAAAGTTTATATTGAAGACACTTCTATGATAAATAACACACACAGAGACACACACACACACACACACACACACACACACACACACACACACACACACACACACACACACACACACACACATATATGTACAATGAAGAATTCTTATTTATACATATTGTATATATTATACATAAAATAATTCTTCACTTCTGATTTTGTGATAATTGTACAAACACATAAATATCATATCAATAATGTTTCAATAACATGTTTATTGTTTTATTTTTTTTTAGAGATCGACGTTTGTCAGTTGGTGATGAGATTACTGAAATAAATGGTGTCAAGATAGATGGACTGAGTGATGAACAAATACAGACTCTTCTTCAAGACACACGCCAACAAATTGTACAAATTATTGTAGAAAAAAGGTTTAAAAATCTTCAGGTAAGTTTCTGATAAATAAAATATACGATATAACACTTTAAAATATTTATAATTACCTCTTCATCATCATCATCATCATCATCATCACCATCATCATCATCACAATTATCATCATCATCATCATGATCATCATCATCAGCTTGTGCCTCTCTTCTAATGGAGAATATGTTAGCATGTTTACCAAAAACACGAGGACACACTATTTTATCTTTAACAATTCTACAAATATGCAGACATTTGCCAAACTAAAATCTTCACAAACTTAGAGTATTCATTGAATAAGTATAAGAAAAGGCCATATATCAAATATTGTGCCAAAGAATGTATACGTTTATTGTCATCACAATAGATACATACCAGCAAGTTGTTGATATTTTGCTTATTACAGTGAATTTATATTGTTATAAATAGTAGAATATTTTATGTAAACCTTTTTTTATTTCAGTTAAATCTTTGGGGTACAATTACAACAAAATGTTTGATACCTTAAACATATTTTGGTGTCCATAATAAATCGTGATATAAGGTATATGTGTGATGATGTAAGGTATATGTGTGATGATGTAAGGTATATGTGTCATGATGTAAGGTATATTGTCATGATGTAAGGTATATGTGTCATGATGTAAGGTATATGTGTCATGATGTAAGGTATATATGTGTATGATGTAAGGTATATATGTGATGATGTAAGGTATATGTGTGATGATGTAAGGTATATGTGTCATGATGTAAGGTATATGTGTCATGATGTAAGGTATATGTGATGATGTAAGGTATATATGTGATGATGTAAGGTATATATGTGATGATGTAAGGTATATGTGTCATGATGTAAGGTATATGTGTCATGATGTAAGGTATATATGTGATGATGTAATGTATATGTATCATGATGTAAGATATATGTGTCATGATGTAAGGTATATGTGTCATGATGTAAGGTATATGTGTCATGAAGTAAGGTATATGTGTCATTCATGATGTAAGGTATATATGTGATGATGTAAGGTATATGTGTGATGATGTAACGTATATGTGTCATTCATGATGTAAGGTATATATGTGATGATGTAAGGTATATATGTGTTATTAACTCGTTAGCTCATCAGCTCTAGGAAGTTGTGTGATCCTGAAAATAATTATAAAATAAAATATTCTCCTCTTTTTTCATTATAATTATTTCTTTAGTCAAAGTAGTTTTTGTTGAGGTAGAGTATAAAGTCTATATACAATTCCATTTTCTGTCTATTATTGTTATTTTCTTTCTGGATTTTTTCCTTTTTCTTTCCTTAAACTTACTATCACACATCTCACTGATTCAGCAATACGCTACCAGGTAGCACATCAATTAAATGATACTTCACGTAGCTCATCTTATAACAACACCATATTTAGTTTTACATGTCATAATAGTTATTCAGAAAGGTAAATACGCATTTTTCAAAATTTTGTGTCTGGAAGTTTTACACTTCCAGGTAGCGCTGTATCTATTTTAAGTAACTGAATGAGTTGGGCTTTTACATGAAAGTAATTCAGGTACCTAGTTATACCTAGCTATATCAGATTAATTGGATTACGGAGGGGGGGTTACTTATACCAAAGGCTATTTATAACAAGACGTTTTAACATGGGACGCCATTTTGAATTCATGGAGCGTCAGGGCCCTAGTGACCGGAGGTAGATTGTCACGGACAGCTCCCTTCGTTAACATGGCGCATAATGGCACTGGTTCATTCTGCGCCGCTTTCGGCTGCAGTAACAGAAAAAGTATGCACAAATAAAGACATCCCCAAAAGGAAATGAAAGCTAGTGAAAAAATTCGATATGATCTGGCTTTTTTTAAATAAACTTAATAAAGGATATTTAGAAAATAAGCATAACAATTTGACACGCCCCTATTTGACATGACCCATGATAATATATGATAATATATGATAAACGGACACGATTAATATATGGTGAATTGTGTTATGGTTGCGTTATAATAGCTGTATATATCATTATATGTATATATAAAAATAAATAAAAATTTATGGACTATGATAAACTGACATGATGAAAGTATGTCTGTATGCATTTACCTCATATATACCTAATTGATTTTAATTAAAAAAACCTGTGAAAATTACGCCTTCCACACACAAAGCTGTGAAATATCCTAAACCACGTTCAATTATTTTCTGATCAGCTGTCAAGTGATCGCAAATTGTAGGCTATGAATCAATTAAGTGACTGTGAAATCACTTAATTATTTATTTACAGTTTCAGAGCTTCGTTTCCTTCGATATCATGTGTGCACAATTAAAGTGTTATTTAATAAAGAGTATGTGATCATGTAACATATAGTACTAGTATTGGCAATTCATTTCAACCATGCGTACCATGTACACGATCACATGTGGACAACCAGAGAACTTTGGTTTATCTGAGAAATACCTCCGGTCGCTGGAGGCGCCACTGGTTCAAAATTCAACATGGCGCGGCAAGAGTAACACCTCTCTATATTTAAGCTCTCTGCTTATACACTCAAATAGGCTGTGCTGAGTAAGCGACAGTTTGAGGTAAATCCTCAAACTACACAAACTCAATGACATTCTCTCATATTAGGACTCTTTATGTTCACCAGATGTCAGCACAGTCATTTATGTAAATGTGTCAGATGAGGCTGAAAATGTTTATTTAAACTTGTTGTTTTTCTTAATTTTAATATTACCTACAACTTTATATATTTATGTTATATAGTAATAAAAAAGGGTGAGTTTGGCAATGTTTATATTATTGTGTGTGTGTGTGTGTGTGTGTGTGTATTAGATCTAGTAAAAGTTAATGGCATTATACAGCCGTACACATTCACAAATCAGACGACGATATCTTAACTACTGTAACTTAATAATGTAGTACAAAGGTGACCTAGATTCTTGTAAGGTGTCCAGAGACCTAAGGTACAGATTTTCGTTGACAAGATCAAATAGATCAATAGATAATGAACGGCTTCATCAGGATTGATGAAGATTCTGGTTATGTTATGTGTTTTGGTACACAAAGGTCACTAGGTACAAATGTCGATATATTGTTAAGGAGAGAGAAATTATGTTAATTAATTATGTACATTAATGCGAATTTCTTCCTCTTCATTATCATCATTGTTGTCCTCATTATACTCATCACCACCACCCCCATCATCATCATCATCATCATCATATTGTTATCATATATTTATTAATCATTCCTCTATGGGATCATCTCTCAGTCAGATATCTTAGGTTTGACTAACAACAAGAATAAACAGATCACTCACTCACTCACTCCTCCATCCACATTTTTTGAGGGGGTCTCTGGTGTACCCTACTCTCTCCTGTTGACACACATAAGTCTCCCTCAATAGTGTATGGGATAATACTATGAATTGATCCCTTCTTCTTATTATTTTATTATAAACCTTTAGATATCTTATAACCTCCCCCCAAATAACCAATTTAAAATATTTTCTATAAATAGTTATTCCATGTTGCATGATATTAATTTCGTGTACATTTTCAACAGACATCAGGTTTTGCAATTTTGAATATTTGTGATTTCCATTTATTACAATTAGTTTTCCATGTAATATGTGTAGAACTATTTTATCAAAGTGTAGGCATAATAAAAATAGTTTTGGAATTTGAGTTACAAAGTTCTTATTGATATCTATAATTTGTTGGCAATTTTCTAAACTTTTATGTACGTTTTCTGTACTTAATCTAAATTTGAACAATACAAATGATTTTTAATTTTTTATCATTTATTTTATAGCCTCTGACTATTTCAACATCTCCTCTGACTTCTCCGTCTGATGTCCATAGGCAGGAACAATTAAACAGCCCCCCACCACCACCAGCAGTGAGAGTGACATCCCCATTTATCATTACTCTAGTTAAGGGTGTTGGAGGTAAAGGTCTGGGATTTAGTATTGTCGGTGGAGTAGATACATCACGTGGTCCAATGGGCTTCTATGTTAAGACTATATATCCTGATGGTTCTGCGGCTGAAGATGGAAGACTTAAAGAAGGTATTTATATAACCTTAAAGATCCAGTATTGTAACATTCTGTTTGAATTAACCATAACTGACCATAACTATGATATTTCATATTGCTATAAAATTAAATAACTTATGTATTTGGCTTAACTGATTTGAAATATAAGGCATCAGAGAGGTATATAGATAGATAGAGAGAGGGGGGGAGAGGGATGGATGGATGGACGGACGGATGGATCATTACAGTTCAGTAAAGGCAAAAAATTCAGGTCATAACGTACTTCATATCAATATCATAATGTGATCAAATAAGATCTTTAATAAACATCATATACAATATTAAACACAGTAAAATTATACATTTTAAAGTAATCAAATTTAATATAAAAACACACGCGCGCGCGCATCAGATATGGCTATTATTATATATATATATATATATATATATTACACTGGTACATCATTACAGTTATAACTTTTTGTGTTAGTAAATTTGTATTTGATATCAGTGAGAGATAAGTGTTATTAAGCTAATAATCTACTCGGTTTATTAAATAATAATAATAATAGCTGAAATGGCAGTTTTTAACGTGGCTGGCAACCTCAAATGACGGAGACGCGAATGGTCTGTTATTTACAGCTTCCCCATGGAGACTAATTCTAAATAAATTTAGAATTTAGAAGTTTGGTGGAGAAAATCTTGCCAGTTTCCTGGCTGGATGAAAAACTCCTCCTACTACAGTGCCAGGGTAATGGCGTGAAACAACGACCACAGGCACAGAATGATTATATTATAGTAAAAGTGTTTTTGAAATCTTCTACGACATTATGATGGCAGAGTAGTTTGAGCACTACAGTGCAAACCTCTAGGTTGTGGGTTCAATATATATTTAATACATACAGAAATAACACATTGATATAATATTATATTACTATAATTACATAATCCATATATGTATGTATAATTAAAAAGACACCAAATAATTAATTATGACTATTCTTTTTTGGTGCTATCTATAAGTTATAATGATATGATGATAATAATGATGATACTTGATCCAGGTGATGAGTTGTTAGAAGTAAATAGAGAGCCTTTAGCAGGACTTACTCACCAGGAGGCGGTGACACGGTTCAAACAACTGAAGCGTGGTCAGGTTCATCTTACTGTCCGTAGTCGTGTGATAAGTCCTCTAACAAGGTTAGTAGTTATAATATTATAAGTTAGTTGTTAGTTAACAGGATTGTTATAAGGTTATTGATGTATATAATATTAATATTATATATAGTTTATAAGAATATTTGAGGTACTGATAAATGTTGCTTGTGAATGTATTTGTGTAATTCTAGCTATATATGCATGTATGCATGTGTGTGCACAAGTACACACACTCACACATACACATTTGTGTTGGTACAAGCACACACAAATATAACCCATAAGTATAACACCTATAACATAAAGACTATAATTTATTTATTATATACTAATATAGCATTAGTCAATTTAGTGTGACCTGTGGCTGTGCAATAATGTGCCATCCTCTACCCTCTTGGGGAGCATATCATTACTTTATAATGATCAATATCCATCAATGTTATACATCAAGTGAACCAACAGACATTTAATCATAAATACAATTATTTTCATCAAAATTAAATATTTACAAAATAGAACATCTTACACAAGGTTATGTCACCTCTCAAATAACACTCCAGGGATCCTTCACCAAGAATGTTTTTTGTTAAATCTAGTATTTTAAATTGGATTTGGTGATATTCTAAGTTAATTATGTTCCTTAACAATGGATCATGATACAACAAATATACAATATATCTTGTTTTTTACATGTACAAATTATTGTTTACCATCAAAATACAAGAATAATATGAAATTTGAACATGTTATTTAATGTATTTTAGTTAGCTAACTTTATCCACTTCACTATTATTTTATTAGAGGTTTATTATTGTTTTATTTTCTCCAGTTTCCTTTGATCACAAAAATCTGTATTTATGTTTGTTTTATTATGTTTACTGATGAACTAAGTCTCTCTGTCCTTTGTTTTTAATATGTCAAATGAACTATTTGAGAACTGATAACATGGACATATTTATTTGTCATCTGCTGTCTATTTTAGTGGCCTCTTCACGTTGCTAAATGTTTATTTATAAACAGCTGTTATTTGTAATTATTTGTAGTTAATCTATACACCTATATGACAACCACCTACACAACAACTATAGATTTGGATAAAATAAACAACCTTACAACCACCTACATAATAACTGAACCACCTACAACAACAACCACCTACATAATAACTGAACCACCTACAACAACAACCAGCTACACAACAACTATAGATTTGGATAAAATAAACAACCTTACAACCACCTACATAATAACTGAACCACCTACAACAACAACCACCTACATAATAACTGAACCACCTACAACAACAACCACCTACACAACAACTATAGATTTGGATAAAATAAACAACCTTACAACCACCTACATAATAACTGAACCACCTACAACAACAACCACCTACATAATAACTGAACCACCTACAACAACAACCACCTACACAACAACTATAGATTTGGATAAAATAAACAACCTTACAACCACCTACATAATAACTGAACCACCTACAACAACAACCACCTACATAATAACTGAACCACCCACCACAACAACCACCTACATAATAACTGAACCACCTACAACAACAACCACCTACATAATAACTGAACCACCTACAACAACAACCACCTACATAATAACTGAACCACCCACCACAACAACCACCTACATAATAACTGAACCACCCACCACAACAACCACCTACATAATAACTGAACCACCCACCACAACAACCACCTACATACTAACTGAACCACCCACCACAACAACCACCTACACAACAACTATAGATTTGGATAAAATAAACAACCTTACAACCACCTACATAATAACTGAACCACCTACAACAACAACCACCTACATAATAACTGAACCACCCACCACAACAACCACCTACATAATAACTGAACCACCCACCACAACAACCACCTACATAATAACTGAACCACCCACCACAACAACCACCTACATAATAACTGAACCACCCACCACAACAACCACCTACATAATAACTGAACCACCCACCACAACAACCACCTACATACTAACTGAACCACCCACCACAACAACCACCTACACAACAACTATAGATTTGGATAAAATAAACAACCTTACAACCACCTACATAATAACTGAACCACCTACAACAACAACCACCTACATAATAACTGAACCACCTACAACAACAACCACCTACATAATAACTGAACCACCCACCACAACAACCACCTACATAATAACTGAACCACCCACCACAACAACCACCTACATAATAACTAAACCACCTACAACAACAACCACCTACATAATAACTGAACCACCCACCACAACAACCACCTACATAATAACTGAACCACCCACCACAACAACCACCTACATAATAACTGAACCACCCACCACAACAACCACCTACATAATAACTGAACCACCCACCACAACAACCACCTACATAATAACTGAACCACCCACCACAACAACCACCTACATAATAACTGAACCACCTACAACAACAACCACCTACATAATAACTGAACCACCCACCACAACAACCACATACATAATAACTGAACCACCCACCACAACAACCACCTACATAATAACTGAACCACCCACCACAACAACCACATGAACAATAACTGGCTTAAAAATTATAATTTTATCAAGAATTTGATAATTGTATGGCTATACACACATACACACACACAACACACACACACATACACACACACACATACACACACACACAATACACACACATACACACACACACATACACACACACACATACACACACACATACACACACACATACACACACACACACAGTTGGTTTGTTTGTTGTTTTTATCATCATAACTGTTAAAGTTGCCTATTTACAATGAAGTTAAAAAATTTGTTTTAGAAAAAAAGGCATTACAGTGGAGAGGGTCATCTTGATAATGTACATTATGCTGTAAATTAATCTGAGATAATGTTGACTTTTATTATGTGATGTGAATTGTAGGATGATTGTAATAAGAGTACTCTTAATGTACATTATCAAAAGGTCAAACATACTCCATATTAAAAATAGGCCACCAGTATAACAACATCAACAAAAAACAAGCCACCTACATAACACACATAAAATATATCACCTGTTGGCGTGTGCAGTTAAATCCTATAAAAAATATATTACCTATGTGAGCTTGAAAATGGTTAACAGCCAGCAAGTGGATTCAAATCAGGTACTTGTCCATTTTGAGTCTATTGGTCTTACCATTGAGCCACAGTGATTATGTTTGGCCCATCCCTATTAAACCAATTGTCATAATCAGTTATCAGGAGTCATGTGACACTTTAGGATTCCTGTGACACGTCAAAAGTCATGTGACAGGGCTATTCAACTTCAGTTTGAGTGACAATGTTTTTTGCAGAAATTTGGACAACATTTTAAAATATTAATTACGCTTCTTCCTGTTGATTGTATACACAAATCGGTGATAAAAAACCTTTTGTGTTCTAAGAATAAATATTACCTTTTATAGATAATATCTGAAGTATTAGTTTTATCCAGATTTTATTGGACGCCTCCGTGGTCTAGCGGTAGCGTGCTAGACCACAGATCACTACCACCTGTGTTCGAATCCCGGCATGGGCATATCTGAAGGTTGTTTCGTCTTTGACTTCGTCCCATTACCTTTGGAGGTCGCTCGGCCCATTTAGCCTATCATGTGCACAAAAGTGGCCGTAAAACATCAGTCATCATCATCTTATCCAGATTTTATTGGCATTTTTTCGGGTCAAACTCGTGTGATAATATACTAAACCATCTTCTCTATTATAACAAATATAACTGATTTAAACACTCATTTATATTGATGTGGTAATTACCTGTAGTTAATATTAGGAAAATCACAGAACCAAAAATTGCAAAAACGTAAAATGGAAAACAAAACAGTTTTATAATCTCTAAGTCTGGTGTTTATTGTGTATTTTGTCTTATCTGCGTCAGTATTCAAATTATATCACTCTGATTATATCAACAAAAATGTCCATCTCTTTATATTTCTATGTATAACAGAGATAGAAGACAACAGATAATCTTCTTACTAGATCTAGTTGTCACTGAGATGAGATAGATAATACATCATCTTGACTTAAAATACAGATACTAAGAAGAAATTTATGATAATGATGATAATATTATAGATTTAATAAAGTGTTATTACTAGAACTTAGAAAGAGCCATTTAAAATGAGTGTACAATGTATTTACATACAGTCAAACCTGGTTATTCTGACATCACTGGGTCACGTGATGTTAGGTTGGATTATAAATAATATGTCGGAACATTAAATCAAACAATTTCATTCTCATAGTAAACTGAGTCATTCATTCTATAAACAAATGATCTGATATTGTGATCAATGAGAGTGGCCCTCTTTGATACTAATGTGTCTTTATTCAGCCACAATAACATTGAAACATACAGAAGTGGATATCAGCTTGAGATTGATTGCTTACAATTAATTGTTGATGAATGAAGATGTTTCAATATAACTTTATTGCTGTCCATAGCTATATATTGACCTAATTAATGATGGTGACTTGCAAACTTTGTCTGAATACACTAAGAGAATATCAAACACTGATCCAGAACTGTCTTAATAACAGGAAGGTTACTGTACTAAAACCAGTTCCAATGATACCACTTCCAATATATTAGTCTAAAATCAATCTCTTCTCAAATAATTTTATATTCTCTATGTTCAATTAAGGGGGGGGGGGGGAAGATTACATAAAATTTAATATAATAATAAGTTCTAATGTAAATAAAATAGTTTTAATTTAATTCGTTCAAAATTTAAATTTTAATTATTTAAGTTGTCAATTTACAATAAGTTATTTATTTTATTCATCATATTTTAATTAATTAATTATTTACAAGAACATATACTGCATATTATTATATGCATATTAAGTACCTATAGTAGATATTAAAAGTTGAATTGCCAAAATAACAAAACAAAAATAGTGAATGTTGGGGAATTTTCCATGCACGTACGCACACGCTGACACACACACAAGAGAGAGAAAGATGGAGTGGAGGTATTAAGAAAGCTGTATAAATTAATGGCTATTGTCAGTTTCTATCAAATTTCCTTAAAATGTTTGAGGATTTATTTCGCTGATCGATGTTATTGATATTTTTAAATTGTTTGACATTTAATGGTAGAGTTCGGTCCGATAGTTATAGTTTGTCCAGTCGTCAAAGAATTACGCTGCTGTGTACACAGGTATAATGATCATGCCAGCTGTTACAAAGGTAACATGAATTGTGTTTTAGAAGAAGAAAAAAATGTATGATTTAGGTGAATGTGTGTGTAAAAACTAAATTGTTTGACGCATTCACTGTAACAAAACACCAAAAAGTAAATGAAACTTTTAATATTGAACTGTCATTTTCAGATAGATATTAGTTGATATTGAAACTGATGGGCTTTTAGACTGTTCTTTCTTCTAATTTATTGTTTTATTAATTAATTCATATATTAATCGTAGACAATATTTATAGTGATTAAGCTTCATAATTCATTTATGGTAGCTTCTTCTTTTCTGCTATCTAGCATTAAAACAATATATTTTGGGATTTATATAGTTTAATAATAACTTACATGTCTGGTTTTTATTTACAAACCAGTATTGTTTTAACCATTACACATCTGTTCAAATTTGTTGACCTAGTTTGAGCAAAGAATAATCAATTTAATCTTCATATTTCCTTCATCAGCTCATGACCGACCCAACACTTACAGGTCAGAACTGGCTTCACGTTTTAATGATTTTGATTAATTGACTTTTTTCTCATTATCACTGAGTATGTTTTGAGGCCAAGCAGATGTCATGTTTTCGTGTTTTCTATATTTGAAAACTGTCAATACCAAATGCTAATTTCATGGATATTTATATATCATGGGACAGCTGCGTAGATTGGAAAGTGGAAGGAATTTCTACTAATTTCGGATTGAAACTGTTTATAATGTTGCTAACATACTGACACATTCTGCAGTTTAATGTGCACCAAATGGTGGTGATCTGTTAAAAAAAACCCAGTGATTTAGAGCCTGTTTTTCAGCAACACGATGGATATCGATTGCTGACGCAAGAGTCCCTTCATCATGGCATTGTCAATAAAATGATATTTATTTTGATGTGGAAAATAATACAACACGGACATCGGATCAAAACAAAATCAAAACATCAGATCAATAATGAGGTTTATTGGCCCTTTGTGCTAGTTGTAAACAGTGACGTTTGTGTCATTATATATTTAGTATTCATCGTGGAACAAACATTGTTTTGAGCTTATCAGTGTTGTGAGTGTGTTAGGAACTGGATCATGTTAATGTTGACCCATAAACCATCACATATTTTAGCAGACAATTCGGATTTATCGTTGAGAAACAAACAGGACTCATAAATACTGTGTTGTATTTGGCTAGAATAATGTACTGTCTCCATGAAAAGGTGATAAATTATCTGGAAATGACTTTGATCAAGAATTAGTGGGTGTATATTTTATGTGAATGAACGTTCCATCAGCAGTTGATGATCTGTTCTAGTCTTTGTTGATGATCAGAATTTGAAAGTCATCCGGTTTAGAAGTACTCCACATCAGTAGGCTCTGTCCTAGAGAGATCAGTGATAAATGTAATAGTTTGGGAGATGTCATTTTTGAAAATAAATTGCCGTTTGGATGGAAAACTGAATATTAATGGTGCAATATGGATTTGTTGACAAATGTTATTATCTGACTGTATTTAGAAGAACATTGTTGACAGATATCATCTTAAGTTTACATTTAATATCTCGATACAAAATACCAAAAATGCCAGGTCGTCTAACGATTCACATCGGTCTTCGTAGTATTGCTGAGCAGGCGACGACGCAGGAGACGAGCAATGATGATGATGATGCTCATGAAACAAAACTGGATCCTTCTGGGGACAGA
The DNA here is from genome assembly GCA_025642065.1 of Paralvinella palmiformis. NCBI lineage: Eukaryota > Metazoa > Annelida > Polychaeta > Terebellida > Alvinellidae > Paralvinella > Paralvinella palmiformis. The sequence goes on along the minus strand of JAODUP010000425.1, from coordinate 187,964 downwards.
AGTAGTAGTTCACATGAGACGAGACAAACAGCTGCTCATCCAGCTGCTGATAGATTAGACTCTAATCAAAGCACAGTTGGAAGAACTGCTGCAAACACAAGTAGTGATGTCATACAAGTTGTACTGCAGAAAGGTAAGTACAACAAAGGCATGTGAGTGGGTGAGTGAGTGAGTAGGTGAGTGAGTGGTTTGTTTAGCTTTAGTACTGGTAACGTATGGGAGTAAAAGTTGAGGGATGATTCCCAAGGGAAATAAAATGATTAGATGAAGTATCCTTGAGTACCTCTAGGATTGAGACCCGAACTCGGAAGTTTACATTTTTTACTTAAACTTGTGATGTTAATAATATAAAATTGTCTATCATTATGTGGGCTCCAAACATCGCAGAATAAATATTTTTATATTAAAGAACATTCATTATACATCAAAAGTAATTTTTATTATTATTATTATATATATATATATATATATATATATATATATATATATTCCAAATCATATAACATCTATGTTTAATAAACTTATAACTAATTGTAATATTGAAAAGAGAATATCATAAATATAATAATATAATTAACTTAATTTAATAAATATTTTATCTTTGATTAATGTAGTTTGTAAATATAATAATATAATATTTAAATAGGAGACCTTCCACACAACAAACAATAAATTAATAAATATTTTATCTTTGATTAATGTTGATTTGGAAATATTATAAATTAAATTATCTCCAGGAAGAGAAAACTGTATACACTCTCCATAATCATTATCTATCTAACAGTAACTAAGTTTATGTATACATTACAAATCAGATAATAAACTATGTTATAATGTTCTAGTGCTTTATAAATAATGTAAGATAGTACTCTGTATATATAACTGAATACAAAAATATAAATAAAGTAATCCAAATTTTTAGATAATTATATTAAGTTGATTCTATATTTATTCTGTATCTGTTTTGAAGCTGGTTCGTCATTTTGCTAATATTAAAACTCTTCAATACCAGTATAATAATATTAATAATAATAATATTAAAACAACCACAAAAACAACAATTAATGGAACAATAACAACAATGATTTAATAAAATGCTCTGACAATCAACAAACATTTGAAAATGCCACACAATGAAATTACATAACAAAATATAAAAACCTCATCTAGCTCTTTAATGAAGTGAAAGATCAAAATTACAAGTCTACAAATATACATTTATATACACCTTCTCTCTATCAGTTTAAAAACACACAGACTTCATTTATAAACATTAACAACATATACTTAGACATGCCTACTACATATAACACTGATTTTATAATAATAATAATTACAAAACTTCTATAGCGCCAATATCCTCGAAAAGAATTGAGCTCAGTGGCGCACCTAGTGGAGGGGTTGGGCAAACTCATAGTCTGGGTATAATGCAAAGTTCATCAAGAAATGATCAGATGGAAAGGAAACTTCTGAAAGGAGTCTGAAAAGATGAGTTTTCAAATGGTGACTGAAAGAAACTATGTTATTTGATGACTTAACATGATCAGAGAGTGAATACCAAAGAGTAGGGACAGTAACTGAAAAAAACATGAGTCCCAGCATGAGTTTTAACTGTGGGAATAGACAACAAGTGAAAACCAGATGAATGGAGATCTCTGGGTTTGGGTGCTAAAGAAAGCATGGAAAATAGCTATCAAGAAAGAGTTTGATAGGCAATGGTGAAGAGTTTGAAAATGATGCTTAGAATATCCTTAGATGCAATGTTAGAAAGAAGAGAGTTGCAGTAATCAAGCCTACTAGTAATGAGTGCTGTAGACAATGAAAGAGAAATATAGCACCGAATACGCCGAAGGTCACGAATATGATAGAAGGAGGAGCGAGATTACGTACAGTGTCTGATGGTGTGATGCTATGATTAAGTATGTTCGTAGGGAAGAAACGAGTACGTTTGCTGCGTTGTCTGGATGTACCTATAATGATGAAATCTCTTTTGTTGACATTGAGCCTATATTTATTGTTTGTCATCCAGCCAGAGATATCACTGAGACAGTCACCAAGTTGTTTAAGGGAAAGATCAGTGTCTGTGCTAGATGAAGATATGTAAAGTTGGGTGTCATCTGCATATAAATGATGGTCTAATTTGTGGCTGTGAATAAGAGAGCTTATAGTGGTGTGGTATACAGAGTAAATAAAGAGCTTATAGTGGTGTGGTATACAGAGTAAATAAGAGAGCTTATAGTGGTGTGGTATACAGAGTAAATAAGAGAGCTTATAGTGGTGTGGTATACAGAGTAAATAAGAGAGCTTATAGTGGTGTGGTATACAGAGTAAATAAGAGAGCTTATAGTGGTGTGGTATACAGAGTAAATAAGAGAGCTTATAGTGGTGTGGTATACAGAGTAAACAAGAGAGCTTATAGTGGTGTGGTATACAGAGTAAACAAGAGAGCTTATAGTGGTGTGGTATACAGAGTAAACAAGAGAGCTTATAGTGGTGTGGTATACAGAGTAAATAAGAGAGCTTATAGTGGTGTGGTATACAGAGTAAATAAGAGAGCTTATAGTGGTGTGGTATACAGAGTAAACAAGAGAGCTTATAGTGGTGTGGTATACAGAGTAAACAGTAATGGTCCATCCAATATTAGAGCCTTGGGGAACACCGGGGAAAATAAAGGCACTACCTTTGAAAAACAGATCTGTAGCACCAGTTGGTTTACACCCAGACCAAACTATGTCAGAAGGGTGTTTCATCTTTCACTTCACCTCATTACCTTTGGAGTTAACTTGACCTATTTAATTTAACGCATGCATAAAAGTGGCTATAAAACAAAGATATTTAGTTTTGTATTTTTAATTTATTCATTAATTTAGATGGGATTAATTTATGTTGTTTTCTAGAGTCTGAGAAGACATTAGGTGTCGGAGTGATGTGTGTTGATACACCTGATGGTAAAGATGCTATATTTGTAGAGAATATTGTACCTGGTTCAACAGCATCCAAACAGAAGATACTCGGGTAATCTATTAATTCGGTTATCATCTTATGTTGACATTTATCATTGAGGGATAATACATTCATTATCATAATGCTCACATATATATTGATATTGAACCTTTATCTCTCTCTGTGTGTTTGTGTATGTATGTATGTATGTATACAACACACACACATATATATATATATGTATATGTGTGTGTGTGTGTGTGTGTGTTCATACCAATAATTTAAAAAGAACTTCTTATTTATGTCTTATCATCCAGTAGAGGAGATCAGATCTTACAGGTTAACGATCACAAATTGATTGATATTCATGCCGAAGATGCTCTTACATTGTTTGCTAGACTCCGTCCAGGACCAGTTCGTTTGATTATCAGAAAGAATACCCTTCAACTAGTAAGTGTTAATAGCTTTTATTATATCCAGTAGTCATATTATAGCAAAACTTTACTACAACTCCCTCCCCTCCTCTTTTTTTGTGTCAACAAATTGAGTGATCGAGGTTAGGTTACAAGCTTTATGTTGGGTATTTATGGGAAGTTAAGAGTGAGAATTTATTATGGATATATGTCATGTTATAGCTGTATCAGGGTTAGTATAATAAATAGATATGTGAAGATGCCTCAGTTAGATGAGTAAAATTCTTAAAAATAATTATATTTTAATACAATTTCAGTTAGAGAATGCACCTATGACAAATCTTCAATTTAATGAGTCGGATGCCGATGACGAAGATTCATCTGCCATCGGTAACTATGGAAATAAATTTTATTTAGTTTTTTTCAATGATAAATGATTTATTATTCTAAAGATCATAAACAGGTTTAATTCTTTCTTTTTTTTGGATAATAATCCAGCGTTCTCATAATAAATTATTAACTACATTTCAACACTTACTGACCTCCCTATACATACCAACACTATTGTAACATATGTCCTCGTGGATGCAGCTCGTTTACAGATAAATAGCGAAATCAGATTCATCAGGTGATAGTTAGCCTATTCATTATATACACTCATTGACATCGATGGAGAAAAATATAAATTTTACTGACATCGAGTGTTATTAGGAAGATTTGAATGTTGACTTTTTTCACTTTCATTGTTTAAAGTCACATTTAGTTTTAATGTGACACAAAGAGACCAGCCTGAATATATAAAGCTTCATCAGATAAGGTATCCTTATAAAATTGTTGTATGTGCTTTCAGATGTGATATATTCAGCAGGGATGCCATATGTTCATGTATGCGGTCACATGACATAGTATATTCCACGTTTCAATGTTATTCAGTTATCAAACAATTAAATTAAACTATTGGTTGGAAAAAGTATTCACATTAGGTTGTCATAATATACTGTTGCCAAACAAAAATCAATTAATCATTGTAGAACAGTTGTTTGATCATTTTGTGTGTGTGTGTGTGTTCGGGGGGGGGGGGGTGTTATCAACCACTCCAATGCCATGGAGCTCAGATGCGATGAATAAGAACTGTTTAAACTGATGACACCTCGCCAGCGAAATAAATAAGAGAATGACTGCCCAGAGGCAAAATGACATATACACAAAGGAATGAACTCAACCACAGAGTGTACCAGTCTATGAGAAATACTCATTTACCTTGTGTTTACTTACAACAGTTTTGTTGGTGTGGCTGATGTTTTATTAAGAGTAAAAAATATGTGATCTTTGCTCATGATAAGAATACGAACCAATATACTACCTTGGGCATGCCGCTGTAAGGTGTCGTTAGCAGTTATGTTCACATTCTGAAGTGCAACAGCAGTTCAGGTGTTGGCAAAAAGATTATGGTAATTATCAAATAATAGTGTCTCGAATTAGAAAAGAGAAGTGGTCTAACGTCTAACTTCTGTTATGGATACTGAAGTCACGTCAGTAACTAGTTTGACTGGATTACCATCATCATCATCATCATCATCATCATCATCATTAGACTATTGTTAGCACATAAACGGAAGAACAAATGATATGTTACATACATGATCAGAGAATATATCTATGTTTTGGTTAGTATGATGTTTCTTGTGTTGACATATTTTATATAAAGTCTCACTGATATTGATCACATTTGGTGTCACATATTACAATTGTGTTGTCTGACACTAATATGAAGTGACATCATGTTTATTTTGTTTTCTTGGAATATCATTAGACAAGAAGAAAGATTGTCAAGTTAGGATCTTTCTGTCAATTGTCATGTTGTCACCTGACTCGGTGACAGTTGAGAGTTATTGAGAGTTCTATAGATATGTACAGATGTGTCATACATCAGTGTAATTTAAACTTTTACACTTTCTAACTACTCACAGTCCCTCTGTTTATCATCCCAATATAATCAGCTTATTCTCGCGTACAATTAAATATGATAATTTTAATATGATAAGAAAGGATTAATTGTTTATTTAATGGGATATTGTTTTAAATAGACGGATTGTGTGAGATATATTTATTTCATTTTTTTTTATTTCCAGAAAGTTCAGACGATGAAGACAATGTAGATCAGTTAGAAAAGAGGACAGTAAGTGACTCGCTTTATCATCGTCATCTTCTGACATTATTACTGCAGGCACCCTCACAACAGCCAATCACACGCACACACGCGCGCGTGCACACACACACAGAGTTGATCTTATTATATCAAGTTTTAGATATGGTTCCAGTATAGTTTAATTTTCTTTGTTAATATATTGTTAAGTATTTATTAGTTGATTTAAAGGTTAAAACTAATATAAATATAATTAACACTATTACGGTCATTGGTTAATATAATTATAACTGTGATAATTAATGTTATCCCATATGAATATCTATATGAAAGAATGTGTGTGTGTGTGTGTGTGTAGGCTAAATGAACATACCTTTGACATACTGATAATTAACGGTAGACGTACACAACCAAATATTTTCCCCATCAACACTGGGTACTACACAGTAATATATATATATATATATATATATATATTTAAATACATAGATATATTATATTAAAATGGTAAGATCATATTGAACCTTGTATGATTATTGTTAGATTTACAATTGTTGTAGCCAACAAAAGATACTTCCATTAAGTGTGATGTCTTCAATCTTTGAGAGACTACTATTCTCTTTGATGTTATTTAACTTGGACCCAGATGACACCCTTATCATTATGATTGATCTCTCTTCTTAAAAGGATACCTTCATATTTCAGATATTTCTATGCCATTTTGTTGCTGTATTAATTTCCGTTTAACTGTCTACTCAATTTGATTGATGTATATCAGATATAATTAATTGTCATCAAGTAATAACACACCTTTATCTCTCATCATTTGATCATCTCTCTGTATTCTGATTGTCACTTCTACAATAGCTTCAATCAGCTGAAACTAATTCTTGACTTTACACATTTAACAGTTAACAAGCTAAGAGATGCGTGTGTGTGTATATATATATATATGTATATGTGTGTGTGTGTGTGTGTGTGTGTGTGTTTAAGGTGTAGGTTATGTACACCACGTGGAGTTAACCCTAGAATTGGATACGTTAATTACAGGTGATAGGTTTAATATAAATGATTTTCTTTACTTACTGAGGGTCATATGAGTTGACATTAGTCCATAACAGTATTCAGTGTCTATGGCAGCAGTCCAAGGCAGTAGTCTGTAGTCTATGACAGTAGTCAGTACTCTATGACAGTAGTCAGTACTCTATGACAGTAGTCAGTACTCTATGACAGTAGTCAGTACTCTATGACAGTTTTTTAAGATGGAGGTTGACTCATTCAGTCATTGGTAAAAAATAATTAAATAATTCAGCTCTGTAGTTTAGGGATCATTTTAGGTGTGTGTGTGTGTGTGTGTGTGTAAATGTATATATATATATATATATATATATATATATAATTTCTTTAGCTATAATTTCTTAATATCATTTTATAAAAACACTCAACCAGTAAAATATTGAAAAAGGTTTGTTAGAAGCACATTGATTATAATGAAACATGCTCCTGATAAATAGTATGCACGCACACGCACACATACACACACACCGAGAGAGAGAGAGACACCCGAAAGAGAGAGAGAGATCTACGCATTTACGGATGTGCTACAAGATAACAACAGAGATGCTCACCCGGAATGTTTAGCCAAATGAATATGTATTTATACCTATGTATGTATGATTGTTTGTATAGAGAGCGAGTGAGCGGCGTGCGAGAGAACGTCGTGTTTTATGGTTGGGTGATTTCAGACTTGGCCAGACATGAGATAGTGTTTAAACAAGACACCAAACATATCAGAGACAAACGACACAGTCTATCTTAGTGTCAATCCATCAGGGAGATCTCCTTAGCTCAATGTCCATCTAGTGTTTAACATAGGAATATTTATAATGTACGATGTCTGTGTATTTGGATTTAAACATCAAGTATCACTGTTTGTGTGTATGTGATTCTGTGTATTGGGATTTAAACATCAAGTTTCACTGTGTGTATGTGATTCTGTGTATTGGGATTTAAACATCAAGAGTTTTACTGTTTGTGTATATGTGATTCTAGCTGTGTATTGGGATTTAAACATCAAGTTTCACTGTTTGTGTGTGTATGCGATTCTGTGTATTAGGATTTAAACACCAAGAGTTTTACTGTTTGTGTATATGACTCTGTCAGTGATGTTTTAACATTAATTTTATCATTTATTGTTGTTGTGTTTAGAGGATATTTGAGGTAATTCTTAAAATAGTTTAAACACAGTGACCAAGGCGGCGAGAGGTGGAGTTTGAGAAAGTGAGTGAGTCACACACACACACGCGTTCGCGCGCGAGTACACACACAAATACAGAGAGAGGGGTTGGGAATAGACAGAGAATCTCAGACTGTCTTATATATAATTGGGATTGTTTACCATATATATATAGTTTCTTTATAAAGTTTTTGTGATTGACAGTTTAAAAACAATAAATATTAAT